>QNGE01010289.1:0-10565 GCA_008508345.1 Paragonimus westermani
ACTTCAACACAGTTAGCCATAAACAAATAGGGTCGCTACAGACCGTTTCACAGTGTCATTAGGTTGCCACCTATTTGAAACCTGATTGGATCAGTATCCGAGTCTATTGTTTGTGCTCTCTAACCCCCTGGGACTGTTCTATACCTTATTTTTAGTGAATTTTTTCACGTCAACATCAAACGGCTGGATGTCGGAACAAAGAAGCTGATTGTATTCTGATGATTTGGAACTCTGGCGCTGAACTGCTGTGCAAATCGCTGGAACTGCTTGCCTTGTGGCACAATAACTGTTTACAAGTGGATGTTGGAGGCTGCAGCTTGTAACGCTCCCTGGCGCATCACAGGCTGCCGTCACTGTTCGCTGCAATCAGTTTTGAAAAATGAATCACCGCGGGGTCGACAAAATTCAAATGGGTGCAACTCAAGAATTTAAAATCGAGAGCCGCACACGACAATTCCTAAGCCCATGTCCAGTTTGGTGGCCACGCGCCGGACATGGTGTTGAGCATGGGACCTCCAGTCACTACCTCACCGTTCAGCGGAAAGCAAGTTTAAACTCCTTATGACAGAATTTTAGCACATAATCCAGCTCAGATTAATGCACCCTTCCGTTGTCTCACTACCGTTTTTGGTCCCGAGGAAGTCTGGTGACCGATGCTTTTGCAATGGTTACCTTGGGCTCAACATAGCAACCGTCCCTGATCAGCACACGACCCCTCACATGCAACATTTAACTACTGACATATATGGGAAGACCATTTCCAGGAAAATACATTGGGTGCTCACATATGACCAGATTCCAGTAGCGAATTGTGGTATACTTATTAGTAATGTTACCAACTCTTAGCTTTTTCAGGTTATTTTTGTTGCCACTCGGTCTGGACAACGCAGGTCTAAATTTTCAAACTATTCTTGAAATCACGGTCGGTGTGGATTTTGTCTACTCCTTTATGGGTGTATTGGTAGCTAATCTTCTACAAGAGCACCTTTTGCACCTTTGCGTCTTTTTGGAGCGATTAACACAGCATGAATTTACAGTAAACTCCGCCAAATGAAAACTTGCTAAGGGTGTTGGGGTCAGCAGATCTCGGTGAACAGGGTCGCCTCATTAGCGGGTGACATCAAAGTCACCCGTAAATACACCGAGGTGAACTTCTTCGTCGTTATATCAACTTCATACTTTGCTCTATCTATATAATGCGTCCAACGGAGGTTCACGGCGACTGCAAGCACTACGTTCATTGAGCTCAGATACGCGACCGCTCATTTAGGTCGTCTTGCTCATCCTGACCCCTACGAATCGCTATCAGTTGGAACCGGTGCCTGTGGTACAGATGTAGACACCTTTTTACAGCAGTTCGTTGGTACTCAGTGACAGTCTTTACCCTTCTTTCCGAAACGTCTGCAGTCTGCGAAATCATGCCACAGCACTTTGGTAGAGAGTTACTTTCAATCTGTCTAGGCATCCGCCACTTCCATTGTTCGATAGAAGGCATGCTAGTCCCGGACGTATACTGATTCATCGAGCTGCACCTAGTCTAGCCCTAACGCCTGTCGGTATACTGGACCTCGAATGGTTTGGTCTGTGGTGCAGCGAATTTCAGTTAAATTCTCAGCCCTCTGAGCAACCGGTTCCGATCCGTGGCAAAGCAGTTCGCCTGCACATCCCAACAGTTATGAAGGCTTACTGTGAAAAGGTATACCCCCCAAAGAGTCGTGCAACTGAGATGGAATTAGATTTTTTCACGTTGGCTGACCTTGTGAACGTAAGTCTACTTCTCGTGGCAGAACGTAGAAAAATGTCAGTTCAGCTGATACGTGGTTGTGTTTGCGTAGAGCCTGTTTAAGTCAGACCATATCTGAGGTGGTTCACTCGTCACCAGTCACTTGCGTCGTTTTGTTAGATTTACTGAACAATTCCTCTGACCTCAACCGGACCACATAGGTGACGGAGCGTAACTGGTCAGTTTTTGTCGTCCAAACGACCTTCTGCGAAGGCTGAAGGGGTGATAGAGTTTAAGTTACTGAAGCGTAACAGGGTTCCTGGTTTAGTTGTCCTTCGTTCTGTTTTCAAGGGTGACGGACGGAGGGTGATATCAGAACTGTCGAAATCCCTGACGGTTTGAGAAGTTAAAGAAGAAGCTGGTCTTACGTCAGGGAGAAATGGCTGTCTAGTATGTTCGGTGTTTGCACGCGACGCACTGGTAGCGGCCGTCGGCTGCTACACTTATGCAGACCTCACAGATCTGATAGTTCGCATTACACATTTCTGCACAAACGAGGGCAATACGTCACCTGAAGATCAGCATGCGCATCTCAGCCCTAAACGTAAATCGACCACACAGTTGTTGATGGCGTCAATCCGTTAAAAGTTGGAACGACCATCTCGACTCAGATCTCATCATCGTTCGTGGCCACTAAATTTTGTCGTTCATTGTATGTGAAGCAGCCCATTGAGGAGACTTGACAGATGAGGAGACCACTCTGAGACACGGTTCAACCGGCCTAAGCTAGCTAAAACAACAACACCTTGTCGTCAACATAATCACCTTGTGAGTGCCGGAGACAATCCTCCGTTGTTTCGTCTGTGACGAAATTAAACACAAATGGTGACAGCGGACAGCCTTGACGTACGCCGCTCATGGTGCTGAAACTGTCAGACAGCTCACAGTAAACCCTAACTTGAGCTGGGGTATGGGAATAGAGTGCCGACAGTATGTTCACTTACTTATTTGGCACAACTCTGCGTTTGAGCGATTCTAAAAGTGTTGATCGATCCACTGAATCGAACGCACCTTTATAGTCGAGAAATACAACAATTGTTGGCCGGCGGTACACATGACGCTGCTCCAGAATTCGACGAAGAGTGAAAATGTGATCTACACATCCCCGCCCGGGGCGAAACCCTGCCTGTTCCCCCCTAATGTTTACCTCTCGAGCTGCAGTCAGTCGACAAAGTATAATGGACGCTAGAACCCTAGAAATGACTGGGGTCAAACGAATTACTCTGTGGTTTTCACAAGAGCTACTGATACTTTTCTTGAATACAGGAACTATTATCGAGTGACCCCAACAAATGAGTCAAAGCTTCTATCAACGCCTCTCCCCCTTCTCTGAAAAGTGCTGGCACACGGTCATGTGGACCGGCAGCTTTGTTACGCTTGAGAGCCTCAATGCGATTGCGGACCTCAGTCTCAGTGGATGGTTCCAAGTCTACCGACCAGGGCACTACATTACAAGTTTGTGGCGGCAACGCGGTAGAAGCAGGAGGCCAGTTAAATTGACCCTCAAAGTGTTCCNAGAACTACTGAGGCAGGTTTCTAAGCTGGTTTTATACTTATGCTTTATCGATGGTATAGTCAGCTTCTCAACCACCAATCGTTCTTGTCGGTGAGGTCGTTTTCTAGCAAAAGTGAGTACGAAACGACAACGTACCAGCGCATGATCTGAGTCGAGGTACGTGCCCCAATAAGAAGGACAGTTCTGTATGGAACCCCGCCACCTATAACTAACAGCTATGTAGCAATTCGTGTGTAGGATGCAACAGACTCTTGGTAATCGATCGCCGTTATTTGTGCCGACTAGTCTACGTGATATAGAATGACTGTGTGAGCAACACGACAATTCGTCGGTGCGTATTTGAGGTGGGTGCAAGTTTATTACCGTTGCCTGACCTAATGGAGCGCACGATCTTCACCGGTTAAATCGTGTACTTCGTATATAGACGGAGCGTCTGTCACACAGCACACTGTTCATTGTGGCTTTTGATACTCAAGAGGTCGCAAGGAGGTCAGGCAATGACATGATCACCGACCATGAAAACTTTGACCGTTTCGCTGAGAGAAGTTGGCAAGTTTCGTCTACTTGGTTGGGGAATTCGTGACGCTCCGCACCGTCGGATGGAAATATTCCCTGGTATGATAGTGTTTCGTAATCTGTGGTGAGCTCGTATCCAAAAACTTTAACTCTTTTTCACTATTTTCGGTTGCTTTTTTATGTTTTCTTCTTTTCAGTCCACTGAATTGGGTATCTCTGCAAAAACATGGATTCCCTTTCAAGCCACTTTTGCACCCCTAATTCAAGTAATTATCTAATTGCCGCGGAGACAGTAACTGAAGATACTTCACCGTTGGACGACAAACTCTCGCGGTGCTAATTGTTTAGGAGTGACTAACTCTTGGTTATATTGGAGAATGCAACCAACTTTTCTCTGTAGATACGACTTTTGACGTAGGAGCTTGTTTGCAAAAATCCTGCAAGGAGAAAAATGTCCAAACTTTCCGATTGCGTACGTTTCCCGCGCACCTGGCCCTTAGCAAAAGGGACCGTTTTCCACAAGGCGGTAGTGTGACAGCTGTTGTGATACCACCTCACCATGGCTGTTATTTGTATATTTTAGCATCTCAGGATGGCGATTGTTCAGTAGTAACGGCACAGACGGCCAATCACACTCTTATGTTAAACGCGACTGCCACTGCCCTTATCTGGGCTGTGTGACAGCGTTAAGCCCGGGTGTTGTCAAATGTGTTCCAGTGCAGTATCCACCGATGTTGCACTGCTGTAAACATTTTTACGCGACCTTTTTTTCAGTCGGTCTCTTCTCCCTTTGTAGAGTGTTGTAACTCATCTCTTCAAAAGAGCTGTTGACGTCCTCCTCCGCATTTACGGTCACGATACGATACGCCGCATTACTCAACAAGGCTGGCTTGCAGTTCACTGAATACGAACTAGTGAAAAATGTTCTAAACTGTAGTTATGGCAGTCCTCGGTTTCCAGTTGGTAACCACTTTAATTGGTGCCAGCATCTTATCAAAAATTGTCACTTACTTTACCTTCGCGCGCCTCGTGTATAATGGCTTGTCTCGTTTCTTGGTGCCATCCGACGAACTTCTGCTCGAAGCTGCTGGCAACTTGAGGATAAAAAATAAAGGTGAGTTTATTTAGGCTCTTGCTCAATTGATATGTTGGTATTTTGCTTCTGAGTTATATCTGAACTAATAGAAATTGAACACCACGCAGTTGGTCACAGCTGTCGCATTTCACTAGACATTCCAGTCATTTCCTTTCGACTCAAGCACTACACCCGATTTTCGCTCTTGTAGCTCGTCAGTAGTGCATGCCATCGCCATAACTGAAATTAGAACTCCGGCCACGCTTTTTGAGACGCTCATGTTGACCACTGCGCCATTGACTTCATATAAGGCACGACTGAATTTTTATATGTAAACTTTCAGTCACGTTCATTTGCGAGTGTTGTTTAAATTCCCTGGGGTAGAGAGTAATTGTTCTGTTAACACCAATCGAAGCTCCATCAGTTTCTTTCTAACATCGATTGTCTACCTCCGATTCGTGTTGTAGTACTCGCTGGTGTCACTGAGTATTATATGATACACTTTTTAATCAGATTGTAGTGGAATTTAGCAGATAACTTCTGTTGCTTCCTGTGCGCTAACGTAGTCTTTCTTGTGTCGTGGGTTTCCTAGTGGCCTGTGTTTGTTGTAGCAGCAACGCAGACGTGTATTCAATACAAAATGTGATATTTTAGGGAAACAACGGCTCAGTTTGTTTATATCTCAGTTTTGTACAGATTTGTTAGGTAATGCATGTGCGCCCTCGAGAGCATTATTGTACTTATGGACTTCTAGCCTAACTACATGTATCGCGACGTTCTGTCACCTGAAGAAACAACATGCACGGTTTCTTTGTCGGTAAAAAGGCAGCTGTGATTTGGATTTACGTGCCGAAAGTGTTGGCGTCGTTCGATCGTCGGGGCATATTGTGCAGACAGTTTCTCCAGTGTTGTTGGCAGTTCTATGTGTGATTTCATCGGCGATCACACCTCAGGAGGTACACACCACTATCGTGCGATAAATCTTCTCCGAGGCGATTGCAGCACTCAACTTCTGATTGATCAGTTAGACATCTCAACCCGCTGCTAAGGTTAGGGGTTAAATGAGTCGAGCTGACCACATCGTCATTATCGCCTTAAAACTACTGTCGTACTTGTTGCCAGAGAGCGTTTGCGGATTTCATCTCGGGTTACCGCAATATTGACTTCATTTGTTAGCCAGGCTTTTAATTTTTTAGCCGGAATCTATAGACATTTGTACTCTTGCTATCTATATCTGTCGCACTACACTTAGCCCGAGTTACCACTCTGTTGATATATTTTTATGAATTTACTTCTCGGTACATAGTTGACACATACCAGTTTATAAAAAGGTGTCCATCAGCTTTGAAGTTGTAAAATCCGACGTTCCATATCCATGTAATTATGCCACGCCTTTACCTTATGAATTTTGTCTTGTGCTCCAATTCCAACCTTTTATCTGACGTCGATGTCCGACTTTGCTCCCATTTCATCACACCACACTAGGTCAGTCAGTCATAGTTCCCTCTCGTTTGCTATACAGCTCCCTAATCTCGTTTTCAGAGGCATACCAGAAACTTGCCGTACTTACGACCCGCGACAAAAGTCGTGGCCAGATTGATCGTGTGACAAACGCCAAGATATTGTCTATGTTTAGCGGATATTAACTTCCACTCCCTCCCCAAATGCAGGGACAGAAGCAGTGTACATGTTCGAGAGCGCGCTTGCCTCCGGTTTAGGACCACATCTACCAGATGCTGCTGAAGGATATTTGACACAGCGGCATACAGTACATATATGTAGTACTGCTGCGTGCGGTGCTACTGCTCGTTCGGCTACCAAACTTTAGGTCCTTGTTGAATCAACCGACCATCTTGACGCTTGCCGTGCTGTATAATGTGCGTCTTTGCTTGTGAGTAGCATAGAACTAGTTTGCCCGCCTGACATGTATCCCCATCACTTGGGCAACAGTGGATCGTCATTGACCTTGGCGACACGTTTCACATAAGGCATATACACTTCTCCAATAGTCACTCCTGGTTTGTCGTCTTCCCAGCGTTCACACTTGCTCCTTAGAATCCACGCGTACGAGCCGTCTTATACCACACAAGCGAAGGCGCATGCTATACAACAGCCGGAATATCCCATCTAGCAGCGAATACAATTCAGCTCGTAATTGCTACTCGTTTGGAACGCCGGAAGCAACTGCGACAGGATCGCGGGGCCTGGTGGACACAACACACTGTCAAGTTAGAACAAGCCGCTGCCACCGGGAACTCTAGATAGCTTTACCACCTCATCCGAGTGGCCGGTAGTAGGAAACCAGGTGTGAGCTAGGTAATCTGTGGAGCTAATGGTGAGCCTATTCCTAACCTGCAACGACACTTGGAACGCTGGGCTGAGCATTTCTAACAACAGTTCAGCTGGCCACTCATGCGATTGAGTACGCCTTCAGGCTCTGTCTATGTTCATTGGTTTGGTGACGTTTCCCCTCCCTCAGAAACAGAAGTCTACCGAGATCAAGTTTCGGATACGGCACAAGGCACCCGGCCCAGAAGAACTTTCTGCTGTTTTCGTAGATGGAGGCCCATCCTTAGTTATAAAGATGACGGCTTTGCTCCAGAAACTCTTGGTCAGGGAATCATTCTAAATCATCATCATCAAAAACAGCCATGAGTCTGACCAAAAGGTACTGTGGCTCGGGCCGCCGCTCACCTCAACAGTGACGTGGAATATCCTAAAAGGAAAGAGTACTACGAAGGACAAAAAGATTGAAGAAGACTAAACGGAAGAACTAGAAATGGTATGGATACAGGTACGCCATTGACTGCGACACACCGCCATCTCGGATAGCGTCTCTAACCAACGGNGCACACAAGCATTATAGACCCTTCCCTTCAGCGACAACCGAACGTCTAAATCACTGGGGGTTGGCTAGCATTATCACCATTTTCAGAATATGCGCACGCGCTTCAGGTGTAAACCACTACGGGATTATCCTTATTCGTATTATTTCGAAGTTGCTTTCAGCCGGTGCACTCCGCAGACTAAGCGAAACATGCGAACGACGTATCCGTGAGGAACAAGCTGAGTTCCTCCATGGCTATTGCTGCATTGCCCACCTCTTCACACTTCATTAGATGCTCGAACTACACCATTCATGTGGAAGGCCAGAAATGGTCTTTTTGGACATCATTGTTGCTTTTGATTCAGTTGACAGACCTGTACTCTGGGACTGTCTATCCAGGAAGGGTATGCCCGAAAAGTACGTAAACGTCCTGACAGCATTTTACCGTCACACCTCGGGCCAGGTTAGAGCGTATGGCAGCGTATGAATGACCTTCAGTATCTCAAGTGGGTTGCAATTAGGTTGTCCAGTCCTTCTTTTTCTGTTCAACTTTACAGTAGATAAGATCGTATATTGTGCCTCGACAGACTGCAAATATGGGGGTGTAGATTTGCTTCCAGTCACTCGACTCTGAAACCTAGAGTATGCAGACGAAATCGCCCTAATCCGCGGGGGCTCACAGTGAGTGCAACATATCTCTAACGGATTGGAGGCTTCGTTTCGTCGGTCTTATATGGTTTCTGTATTTAATAAGTGCAAGGTGCTGTTGTAAGAATGGCAGGACCCTTCACCTGCCGTCACCCCTGGTGGTGAGCGCTTGGGAATAGTCTAGAGGTTAATGTAACTTTGAAGGTGTGTCAGTGCTGGCGGAATGTCTGGTGAATTCCAAACCCACATAGCAAAGGCTCGGATGGCGTTTGCCAACGTTCTTCGTCTGTGGTCACGGCATGATCTTAGTCTTTCTATGAAATGCCGAGTGTGCAATGCCACTGTTGACGCAATCCTACTGTACAGCTCCGGAAGCTGGTCGATTAGCGCGGATGATGTTCATAGGATGTTCGTTTTCGACTGCCGATGTCTTTGAAGCATTAGCGGCGTGTAGTGGGAACACTGTGTCAGTAGTGACGAAGTTCACCAACCTGTTTTCGGGGCGTATGAACTCTGTCGATCCCTGAGCATAATGGTCTCGTCTCACATTCTTCGTTGGTTTGGACACAACTTAAGAACGTCAAATCGTCACCTGCCCCATTGTGCGTTGTTTGCGAGTTGTCGGTTAGGCTGGGTGCGCCAGCCTGATGGACAGCGTATGACTTTGATTCCGGATGTAAAGGCGTTTCTACTGAAGCTGGCTTCAACAAGGTGCTCTCGACATCCTAGCTGGAGCCCAGTGACCAGTGGGAACCTTTGGCCGAGAGTGTTGTCTGATAGGGCAAATAATAGAAGTCTGATTTCCGTGTTGCCAGTCCGTATGTGCATCGGTGTACTTTTCGCCCCTCATCCTCCTCCTTCTTGACCTTCCACACACGTTTGCCACTTCATATGTCCTTTATGTGTCACATATTAATAGTAATTTGTCATTCTAAAGGCGATTCACACTAATTGTTTAATAGAACTCCCGATAATAAGAACGTGTTATCCTCCACTTTATGAGGTGAAGTACTTTTAGTCTAGATAGCCAATGGAATCTTTACGGAATGTCTTGTGGACGTATTCACTTTGTTAACACTGCCTACTGTTATACTTAATTCTCCAGATCAGGCATTCAGCTTACTGTTTACTCACTCTTGCCTTACCTCGATTTGTCCGGCTGAGAGCGTGATCGAATTAAGCATCGGGAAGCGGAAATACTTGAGACGCTAGACGATAGCCTGAGTCACTGAAATAAGCAGTCACTTGCTCACGGTTTGTTTGGTGCGCAGTCGGATATCATGATTGCCAAAAGGTTATTTATACTTTATGCAGCGTGTTTACTCCATGAGCACGGTTGTTGCGGTTCACTTTGTTTATCCAATAGAATGTGCTCGCCAGGACTGCATCATTACGATCAATCCCGCTCCCTGATTTTAGTTGCATCATGGTTCAGTTAAATTTAACTGAGGCTACCAATAGTATATAATTGTTTGAGTATTTTATTGTTCACTATGGTTCTTTTCAGGTCGAAGACGACGTCCGGATGCTATCAGTGAACCAAACGGCTATGGTCCGTCCACGGATGTTTTCTACTTTCCTCGTACTGTGTCCATCCAGTTACAGACTTCACCCATTTCGTATTATGACGTGGGAACTTTGCCGCTGTATTCCAGTTGCCAGTGGTTGTTGGACTTCACTGTGTGTGCCTTGGGAATCTACTGTGTGACAGAGGTCGTTCAGAGCTATTATGTGCCCTGGTTCGGTCAACCCTTATTCAGTCACTCGGCTGACAAACCGAAGTCATCATTCCTTCCTAGCGTGATGTCGGTTAGTACCCGACTGAATCTCAGTCTTGTCTGGCTAAGTCTTACTGTGTGGTTCACTTTGCGCACCCTTTTGTCTGTGACCAGCATTTATTTCCGTTCGTCCGCCGCAGATGTCGCCAAATCGGACACGTATCCTCCCCCTACATCGTCTACGACTTCTACCACTACTGGCGCTTCGACTGCTGGCAGGAGTTCGACCAACGAATGGTTTCTTATCCTAGCTGCTGGCTTTCTATCTTTGATAATGACTGGATTCTTTCTTGCTTTGGATGGGCGGTGTTTTGAGTTCAGCTTACAGGCGGCCTACACGAATTTGACCTGGACTTTAGCCGGCTCACCATGCNACCATGCACTCCGTTGATCAGTTGGGGTGCTTTTCATGCTGTTCTTTG
>QNGE01010290.1:0-10564 GCA_008508345.1 Paragonimus westermani
AGGTGAAGGTTGGTAAGGCTGACATTAGAATTACTTAACCCACGTTCTTTAACGAGATAACACAAAAGTCGACATACTTGTCAGCATCAAAAATACAATATGACGCAGAGTATTTTCACATTGCAGCTTATTTGTGAGTAATTTAACATGGTTTATGATAAAACATTATCTGCACATCTTTAAAGAGAATGTTTTACGGAAGCATTTCAAAAGTGTAACATGAAAAATGAATAGAAAAAAATCCAGTAGTTCGGAATGCGCCGGATTTGTTTAGTAAACTGTTGGTCTTTGAAGACAGCAGCGTTCAGACGGTCAACTAATAACCATGTGGTGGACGATTCAATCCAATCCTTTAACGTTTATTCTGCATGAGTCGAAATATGCTAACAAGCAAGATCTGTCCGTATAACCGATGGTGCTCCCAAACCGGAAATTACAAAGCGCCCACCTATATCTCCACGACTAAAGGTATAAATGTACCTCTACTACTCATCAGTACTCCAAATACCGCTCAACAGGTTAACGATTTCTGTGACGTTATCTTGGATTGAAATACTGGTCATGTCGTCATCGATTGGGGGTATCAAGATAGTTACTGTGCCTCCTCCCGAAGCGACCCAAAATTCTGAGCACTGACCACAGGTGGATGTGACTGACCGTTCACATATTACTCAGGCGTGCCTAATGTGAGGTCATTGGTGCAGAGGTCAACATGGTTGCCTCATGAAAGCATGGCCGGCGTTATATATAGTATTCTATGTAGTATTGTTCTAGCCTTGTTTAACTAGAGCGAAGCTTCAGTATATCATCCGCCTTCGAGAAGGGCCGATTGGAAATTATGGGAACGCGACAGCTGCGACAACTCATAGGTTGCACTCACTTTGCATAAACCCATAATCCCCTACTGCTTGTCAGTACTTTTAGTTAGACCAAGGTTTCATTTAATGTACCGTTATTCACTGACGGGAAATTGATCAGCATTGAGAAGAAATTTCTCCAAAAGCTTTAAATGATACCTGAAAGCTCTCACTTATTACGGTTGCAGCCTCCCATCTTTTAAACAGCAAATATGGCAGTAAATTGTTTCGTTAAATTCCCACTCGACTTGACATGTGCCAGCAGTCTTGTCCGGAAACAATTACCTATTCAGCATGCCGTATCTATGGCTGCATGTGAGAGATTGGGATATCGGGTGGTCTCATATGACGAACCACTCAATCGTATCACGACAAATACAACCGTTTGGGTGATGACCGGAAGAAACGACATTAAAATTGGCGGGCTACTGGTGTTGCAGCAAAGATAACAATGCATTCAGACGTCCGTTATGATTAATAATCGTACGTTAATACATACGTGTGGAAAATGTCGCACAAACCAAACTGACGATCACAGTCTGACCGCAAATGACTTAGCATGGTTGCCATAGCAACACTGTTAGTGTATTCTATCAAAGGCGTGTTTGGTAACAAATGCGTGTTGCTGATAGGAGAAGTAAATACAGAAGGAACAACACCATACATGGCGCCAACAAAGTTTGTGACTAAGAAGGAACTTTGACCGCTTCAGATTAAAGTCTTCAACTAGCCTTCAATAAATTCAGAGTTAACTGGAAGGTTTTGTAACTCAACTATCATGACGTCCACAAAGTGATTTCTTTTTAATGCACAGAATGTCCGATGGTAGACTGAATAATTAAACAGAGCTTTCAAAGGACGGATATCTGAAACCAAAACAAGAATGGACCAATTTGAAAGGGAAATCAAACGCGATGGAACGATTGGTTGTGCAACAAGTTCTGTTAATAGCCAAACGTCGGAAGACAGGGGACAGGCGTCTGAACAACCGGCTTTGAGACTGTGTTGCGGACGCATTCTCACTGTTGCAGATGATTCATATACTTTTATCTTATCGCCGTTGACGGTCTGATTAAATTGGATCAATAGATTTCTGCTTTCTGTTCGGTTGTTTGTCAGGCTGGTCATATTTATGGTTAACGACATTTGTTTTTGTCACCCACTAGGTGGCAGAAATCCCATGTGCGTTCTCAAGACTCGTGTTTGGATTCCGATCTGCGGGTAACGTTATAATATGTTCAGAGCGGTCAGTTGAATGTGACTGATAATGTGGAACAAACTAGACCGGGTGGTTGGGGTAAAATTTATATGCATGAACGTTTTATCTAAAGGGAGCACAGCCACTTTCAAATCCGGCTTATTTGACTCAGGTTTATAATACCTATTGTCATTGATGAGTCAAAGTGATTGTCATTCCGGCGTTGATTGTGTTTCATAACACGATAGCGAGTGATTAGAACCTCTATTATTTTTAACGGACAGTAATTGGTCACGATAGCAATAAATACTAAAACCAGGTTTGTGGAGGAACGTCGAATACAGATGACAGCCTACTGATTTGCAGTGATATGGTTTGAGCTAGACTACTTGTCACTTCGGAAACATACCACAACCTCGAACATAACAACTGAATACGACTGTCACATCAGCTCACTTTACTTAGGTTTTCAAAAGATTTTCGGATCTGCAAAATTTTTGCTTCAATTTTAACTCCCCTTGACAAAAATGATACCTTTGTACTAGGCGATTCAATCTGGCGTTTTCCATTTACTAAACGTTTTCTTGTAACATTTGGGCCACGAGTTAGTGGAAGGTGGAAGCATAATTGTTAAAAACTCATCGGGTCGGTCATTAGCGGTGATAATTACACAGTGTACAGCTGTGAAACCATATATATATATATACATATATATATGGGATTCCTAACAGCGACATAATGAAAGCCTCGAAAGTAGAATACTGTTGGCACATAAACTGGAGCTATCCACAAACTGTGCACATCGTACAAAAAAACCGCAAGAAATGTCCGAGAAGTTGTGTTTGACCGTTTACTTTGACAGAACTGAGGAATAAACAAATGATCGATTCTGTACGTTTGATTGCTGACTTGTTACAATTTGAAAACCTTTGAATGAGAGACAGTCTGTCCCGTGTGAAACTCAGAAAATTTTGATAACCGACTAAATCAGTGTGCCGCAGACACCCACGAAATCCTCTAAGCAAGGTTCCTCACTCAGAGACCTCATCTTTTCGGTCGTTTAAAAGTGAACTGAAGAGTCTGTTCACAAGGCGGTGCAAAATCATGAGATGCTGAGTACATTAAACTCCCCTAAGGGTATGACTTGCCCATAATTGTGCGTCATATGCAGTTGATCCGTCAGATGGACCAAAGTAAAGACCTAATGTTGAATCGCGATGCGCGTATTACTGAAAATCTGGTTACAGCCAACTACCTTGTATAACATTTTGCTGAGTCAGAACGAGACCTGATCAGTTCTGAGCACAGTCAGAAAATATTTAGGTAAACGGTATAGGCTTTCTTGAAACAACCACAAATAACATATTGATCTCGCATGCAGCAAAATTCATGACACAAACGAGCAAGGTCTACCAAAAGCCAGTGCCTTCAGTTTCAAATCTTTGTAGTGGTTAGACAAGCAAACCCAAGTACAAAGTCAATAGGACAGTTTTGTGATAAAACACAACCATATGGAAAAAATCTCTTCTACAGATTTTTCCCCTTCATTTAAATAGCACTGCGGTTGAGTTTAGCACGAACTCAAGATTGTCCAGTGCTGTCTCTTCCACTTCATTAATCATGCGCTTAAAAAGTTTAAGTGGTTTCACCAAGACGGAAAATTTTGAGTTAGTAAACGGCCGTGATAGGAAAAAACTGCCAATTTATAAACGCCTCTCTGATGTGTAGTGATGATTTTAAATGGATTGCCATAAGAAGGAATTACGAAAAGAATATTTTAACTGCAAGCAGTGAAACAGATTATCAGGTCATGACAATGCCGAACTTGGACCAATATGGAGCATCTGAAACAAAAGCAACTTCACGAAAAACGAAAGAATACGCTGATTTCATCTAGCGATTAACGGACTTACGAGTTACCTTGTTGTGTGATACACTCTGACAAATAATTTTTCATTATGTGTGAACCTCTTCAAATATGACTCACAGATAATTATTTTCTTTCTTCTAACATGACGGGTGACAGCATCAAAAAGTGGTCATTCGTCAAATTCTACCAGCTTTTCAGAATCAAAATAAGAGTTGCTTTTTAAACGGTTCAACTGTTGGGATCATCTACGTAAAAGCTGTCATGTGGCTTAACTGGATACACTTCAACCGGCAAGGCTAGGTACAGGTCCAGGTTTCTCCAGTTTCTCCAGTTCCATAGTTATAAGCGCTAATATCTCACAGGATGAAAAGCGGACAATCAATGCGTGCGAATCTGATTCTGCAAAGCTAAATCCGTACAGCAAAGGACCCGGAGGAATGTATTGTCTTGCCATAACTAATACTTCCGTTATCGTGGACTCATTCGTAGTCCTTGCTTTTCAAAGCAACCACGTGAGAACTCTTGATGAATTCAATTGAAAAAAATTGAAACAATTTGGGCAATACCTGCTAAGTGGTAAGTAGTATTTTGAAGACAAATATCTATCAGTGATCTTTTCACTCATAGTTATTTTCCACTCAACTCTCTTCTAACAGTAGATACTGAACTCGAAGTTTGCATCTGTTCGAACTCAATAACAATACCACTTCGTTCTAACGTCAAAATTTGAAATTAAACACTTCCAAGCTATGATCAGTGACACAATGCCCACTTGTCACACTTGTCACAACAGTGCGGCTCCAATCCGAATTCTGGTGCAGAAAAGAACGTGTACTAACGAGCCTTAACAACCAGGAGCTCGAATATGGTATGTAGTGGGCGGATGAAAAGTTAATTCGAATGTGAAACTTGCGGCCAATTTTTACTGACTACCAATGCGTGTCACATAAACCTCATTGATTTCGGTGACAAAAGCAATACTTATCTCTTTCAGTAAAATTTGTCTAATCGACAGCACGCGAACTCCTAATCGTGACATCATTCAATGTACTAAGTGGATCAATTACGGCGTCCCTCCTAAAGTGATCGGAAAATCCAAACCCTACTTATAAAGAAGTGTGGTTTGGCTTCTAGATTGTTGAGGTACAAGGTGAGATCGTTGGCGTAATCATGAGAACTTGCGCCTTAATTCAGACCCCATTTTCGAAAAGAAGGTATTCTAATTATTCCACAATTACAGTCCAGTGCTTTTCTCTCTGATTGGATGGTTAAAAATTCTAGCTAGTGCGCAATCTAAAATATTGAGTTGTGTTCAACTTTTGTGAGTCGATCAGCTAAATCAAAGAAATTCGTTTTATGATAGAGTTTACATGAAATGCAAATCGGACGTCACGGAAAACTGATCGTAGCTGTCGCATTCCCATGCACTTTCTAGCTGGACTCCTTTAAAAAGAAACTATAGAGTGGAGTTTCGCCGTCGTTAGAACTAATCAGTGATGCACATCCTCGCCATGGCCAGGACTAGAACATAGAAGATTTGTTAGTGAGTTTGCAATAAACTCGTTTGCTCTTTCACATATATAGTGCATCGTATAAGGTTTTCGAAATATCGAATTCGTCTTTCTGAAAGATAACAAGGAATGATAGGAAGCTTTTTTAAAATGTCCATTTTATGGATGAATCTCACCAATGCACTAAAATCTGAGGGTGTACTTCTCGCATCTCATTGTCAACAGTTAAGTTTCAAAAGAACAGTAACACTATTAAAGAATAAAATATTCCGCCTCTCAGTATAAAATTCTTCGCTACAATTAAAGGCATCCAAAATTATATCAAAAACAGTACACAACTATGTATCGTGAGTAGTTTTTGTAGGGAGCACAGCCATACTTCAACCGTTTTAGTAGTAATGAACGTGACAGGTTTCATATCGTATAAATAAGTTTGTAGGAATGTATGTATTATGATAACGGACTAATAAACGTTCAGTGTTGTGACCTTCGATTATCCCAGGACTCGCATCTTGCTTTGACAGATCGTACGATCTGCTTTCATCAATCGCACATTAAATTTTCAGAGTTAACTCGAGTAAAATGGCAAAATAAGCTACGTAAGGATTGAATACGTGTCAAATTAGTTTCATCATTACATGACAGTGATCTATCATATACCAGGAGAATCGAAAATCCCATTGGCAGACAAAGCTTTCTGAGTGTATCTATTTTACTTGTATGTACATGTAAACAATGAGACTTTAAATTTGACATTATTCACAGTAAGCTGCATTTATTTACTCGGACTTTTCAGTAAACCTCTCAGAACTTGAGAGCCGTAATCCATTTACATATGGTACAACATCCGTCAATATTTCATCGGGCGAGCGAACGAGGATTTGAAAATGGAAATTGGACCAGTGCTCACGATGTGATGATGGCCTCATCACTGTCCAACTTACCTGATTAATTTGTAAACAAAAGGCTACTTGAAAAAACTCCGAGAACTAATGGAAAATCAGTTAATTTTGATTGGGTGGTGTGTATGCCTACGCAACATTCCATTTCCAGCGCACACAAAACTTGCCAGTGATGTGGTGCGCCCTGCCTGTCTTTCTTCACGTCTCGGCTGCTGGTCACGATTTGTACGAAGTAAATAAACTTGGAAACTCTGCTAGCTGAAACGTGGATTACTTCATCAAAAATGCTGTTACTGATGCGGAGACTAATTAACATAATTGATTGACTGATTACTGTACAATAATTTTCCAATTTACATTAACTGAAAGGTCGTGTTGCAGTTTTCAGTAAAAGCAATCAGAAATCTGAACAATACGAATGAAATGCAGCTAAACGCGTTCAATTTCGTTGTTTGTTCACATACGATTTCATCATATACACAATACATTAGTCTGCCTGTCTCTTCGTGAACTAGAGTTGTAAGCAGAATTTCTGATAGTATTCTGCTAATAGGCGGTTACCTCATTTAGTGCATGAATCTAACTGGTGGAACAATCATATTAAAAGTAGTTTGATCGGCTCAACCACTGTTACTAAAACATATAACAAAAAGTAGCTTGAACGGCACTGATGTTTTCGGACTGTATCATCAGTACTCAACGGTCAGTATATCAGGGATAGTTTGAAGTCATTCACATTAACATTAGTAATCGCAAAAGACATACGGATGTGAATGCTGTTCAGAAACAAGCGGATTGTAGTTGTACCGGTTACCTCACTTGAACTGAGTTTTGAACAGAATACAGGCTCAATTCAACAGGTTTAATGGCTTCAACATGTCTCAGGGTAGGAGATTTGTAAAGCAGTAGTACGGTTTTAAAATTTGAGTTCACATCCAAGTAATAGGAATACTGTTGTTTGTATGATTAATTTGGAGAAAGGGTTCAAGGAAACATGTAAATTTAATTGAATAACGAAATCTCTCTTGCTAGATCCGTCCTGCTTAACGTCAAAAGACCTACAATTAGGGATTGTGGTACGTAAAACTTTGTGTAGGTCAAAAGTAATTTTATGTTCCTAGATTACCATAGTTTAGTTTGAGATAACCAGCTTTTTCGGATGACAGTTCAATCTGTTCTTCTTGATCCTCGCAGAAACCGATATGTAGACGCTTTCAGAAAGTATCAAGCGGTTTCAGGTACGCACGAAGACATTTGAAGAGGACCGGTGCGATTGTATACTTTAGAAAAACCACAGATGGCGATGTCCAATAAATCATTTTAAAAAGTGATTTGTTACCGGTATCCTGTTGCATTGTCTGCGAGTCTAAACCATACGTATTATCTAGAAACACCAAATACTTTGTGTTTCTAAATTTAATCCGTTTTTGTTAAACTAATTATTGTAAGCATGACAAACTGCACCAATCCTGTGGACTGCACTCATTCTTGTGTAACGGGCGGTTGTTTTAAGTATGTTTGATTAAAAGTCACGGCCATCTAGGCAATTTAAGCTGACTTTTTTAATCTAACATTAACACTAATCAGTCCAGATGCAGTGTATACCCTCACATACGTAATTAAGTTCTAATGATTTTCATCTTTTAATCACTGGTTTCCTTTACTGTCGAATGAGGATTAATATAAAACGTCTACTGTGTTGTCAAACGTTTGTCACTTCTGCTTAACACCGCAAGTTTGATCAGGGACCGTTAACGTAAGTTTACGGTAAGCACCAGTCGGAGTTTATTCCGTAGACAGCTTATCATTCCTGGTGGTGTCACATTTCAGTTCAGTTTGTCGTCGTATAAAACATGGCGCATAAGCAATTCTCATCGAAGTCATTGTGCACACGTCTACATACTACACAAAATTCTCGGTAACAAAACTCATACCTTCTGCACAGTTTTTCCATGATTCTTTGGTTTTTGGTAGGGATGAGACGTGCTGAGTACATGTATTAGCTTGATCCTGTTGGCTCACTATACATGTCATGTTTCATTGACTTACTAGTCAGTCATGTGATAAATATTTTGTGAATAGAAGGGTTTTTCATCAATCTCCAGCCTGCGTTTTACCATACGACTAGGATGAACGGTATGAAGATGTCGAACAAGGTGCTCCCTAATCTGTGGACTTTCGAGTAAGAATAATCTCACCCATTCCATGACGTCTATGATGAACGATACTTCAATGAACTAATGAAGGTGAGAGCTAAAGCCGTAATACCAAGAAATGACTACTGTATGTATCAACGTTAGTTATTAAACTTGAAGGCGTACAGTGAACGCAAGATTGTGAAGCAACCAATCGCCATTGAAGAGGTAGAGCCATGAACAACATTGAGTAAATATACGTAGGCTACTGTTTCCTACGCCAGTGCATTGGCAACCAGAGAAAGAAAACAACGTGCCCAAACGACTAAACTTTCCAACAATTTTCGGCAAAACAGTGGGCTCGTTTCGCAAAGTTTTTGATGTTACGAACGACAACATTTTGAGTTTGCCTTAACAGTTGACCCAACAGTTAATTATTTTTAATTGAACTGAATACTGTTGGAACTTTCGGCACTAAACTTAATTCAACTCAAAGAACTTACTCTTCAGTAAAATACCGTTGCACATCTCTTTAATGGACATTTTTTGAGACACGGAAGCAATATACTAAGTGGCTCTGCACCAAGTTATTTTCATTTCTAAGCTCTAGTGTGATCACTTCATTAGCAAAATTTTAAAACTTACTTCCACAGTCCATGTGTGCACACTTGTAAACCTAGCTTCAACATTCAGCTTGTCAAAAACATAGGTTATGAGAAAGGTATTGTTTCTAAACGTTTTACTAATATGCCTGCACAACAGAGGAGAAGAGTATTGGAACATTATCACAAGGTGACGTGAAACAGCCAGCAAACAATGCTTTGGAAACGATTTGATAACCAGTATNGCTTTGGAAACGATTTGATAACCAGTATAACACACCTAGACCAATGGATACCCAGCCTACGCAAGCCAGGTATAGCATTAAAACAGCTCCAAAAAAAGTTTATGAGAAACACATGCTTCAAGGCTTTTACTACCCGATAAACCAGGAAGCCAGAAATTCCAACAAAGCCCAACGCTGTTCAAAACAATCTTTATTCAAAGGAACAAAGTACTAGAAATACGGGAGTGACACTTGAGAAGCAGCAACGGAACACTCAACTTACGTATCGCATACGCCTCGAAATACATCTCGTCAGAGACAGATTGTTCGATCCTTTTGACCAATTCGAACTTCATTGATTCCCCGTAACAACAGAGCATTCGGTTTCGAACATCCTTTGGAAGGTAATGCAGTTAAGGAAATGTCTTCAAAACGTGTAGTTTGACAAGCGCGAAAAATTCAGGAACTGTCTGTTGAAAAATGGCGTCAGGAGCAAATGCTAGACTCCGCATAGTTGGTTGGACGTGGACCAGGCGTTTACATGATGCTACATCACAGTTTCAGGGGCTCATATGTGCGTGTATTTCGAGTGGTTGACTTGTGATCATGGAATTTGGAAGGATTGTATAATCTGACTGCAATCAATGTGGTGGCTGCCAAATTGCACCGACGGACTGTTTTAAGCCCTAACAAAAACTCTGCCAACAACCTGAAGTGCCTTGGTGATGTCTACGAAGGCTAATGTCAACGAGATTTAAGACGATAACACTAGTGATTGAAGTACAACAGGCAGTTTCAGTCCGTACTCTAGGGTATTCTGTTATCCCTTTAGGAAAGCACCTCATCCTAAGATAGACATATTCTACAACACAACAGCATCATGTAAACCGATACACGAAAATGGATTGTGAGCTGGTAGCCTGTTTTCCAGGCTCACTCTTAGGGTTGGCATTGCGGTGAAACAGTTTTTAAGGCTGTCTTCGGAAACGTAAACCTTGACTACCGGCAGCTACGGCGGTTAAGTTAATATTCTAAGACATCACCTTCAAACGGGCGTTTTTATAAACATCGCTTTTTTCCAATAGTGAGCATTCTATCATGGGCAATTTTGGCCTTAGCATTCGGAAGTATGAACTGATCCAAATAACCATTTTCCAACAAGCGGGTTTTGTGTTGTTTTTAATCACCACTGCAGTGTCTTCCGAACAAACTTCTCTTAGATTTTCAATTCGGTCGAAAATACCCATTGAAGTCATGAGAACGAC
>QNGE01010291.1:0-10564 GCA_008508345.1 Paragonimus westermani
GTGTTTGTGTTCGTTGTTCCATATTTTCACATACTTGTAATGAGTGTATTGCAATAGGCCAACCGTTTCTTGCGTTGACAACATTGTAATCACTACCTCGAGGTTCTGTACTAGAACTTCTGCTCTTTGTTTCATATTTTCGATATCACACAACTTGCCAATTCCACATTACTGTTCCGTATTGATAACACTAAATTGTGACATATGGTAAACACTGAGTGTGAGGAATCACAAAGTGATTTACGTATTTAAGCATATTACACCCTCCTTCCGTTTATCACAGCTATGATCATTATCATCATAGACAACAATGCATCAGTGACTCTCACGGATGCTTCACTGCCGCACAACCATGCAGAAGACAACAATACCTGTGCAGAAAGGGAGAAGAGAAAAAGGGGAAGGAGGTGGAATTTAACTACTAAAACAGCTAAGTCTAACTTCAGCCATTCAACATCAAGGTGTGTAGACCTTGTAAGCAAACAATCGAGTCAAATGTAATTTGATTCACCTCTGCCCCTCGAGCTGCACTGATCACTTTCTGGGAGATGGGGAAACTGCGTATCATTACACGTGTGCTTGACTTGAGCAGGACCGTCGCAAGCGACCTTAGCCTATCTCCTAGCATTTCATCAGTGTTCGAGGAGAATAACTCAGTACTCGGGTTACTCACCGGTATGTTTGAACGATTCCACTCAGTCTGTTTCATCATTGTATTTAATTCGTTCACGTGTCTCCATCTTGAGTTAATTATCCAAGCCTGTTGCCCTTATTCCGAGGAATACATTACCCTCATTGTGAATATACAGCTTAGAGTTACGAAACGGGCTACGACATTGTGTTTTCTGCCCTGTTCACATAGGCTGAGCACACTGGAGTGGTTCTCAGTGTGGTACTGGTATATCGGAAGAAACTTGATTTTTGTATTTAAGATCCTCTACTAAACGTAACCTCGCTTAAGAAGAATATTTGTGCTTAGAGAAAATAACCATTCCAAAACTAACTCCCTGAAGTTTCAGCATCAAGTGGGCCGATTAGCTAAGAAAAAACGCTATTTTATCTTATGGACATGTTCCCCCGGAACCAATCCATCAGACTCTGTCGGTGGGTGATCTCAGGCGCATACTTGACACACATTTGGGTCGCCAAACGGAGTCTTCATTTCGGTTGACTGAATTTACCGTTCATCTGTTTCGGTTGATGTTAACTGTTGTCTACGGTGTGTTGCAGTTTGATTGTTTTATGCTTGACAGCCAGTGATTAAGTGCATTACCCTCTGACGTCCTCTTTTGTAGCCTTCCTATAGCTAATCCTCTCTTACTTTCTTTTTCAAAATTTTCCAACACAGATTTGAGTGCTCACAAGCGTTTACAGCCTCCCCTGATGTGTAAATTTCCTTTGTACTCCACAAATCACCAATTATCAGCCAGTGGCCGCCACACACTTATTCCGCTGTTCTCTTGAGCGGCTTGCCCATGTGTTGTTACCATAGCCAGACACGACTAATAGTCGGGTTGGGCTTGTTTCGTCGGTTTTTTGTCAAACAGTAACTTACCTGACTAGGTGCTACAATGCATGTGCTTCATGGTCAGTGGTTCGGACGAGTGACTAGAGGGTGGAGCCATTTGGTGAGACCTGTGTGTGTACAGCTTGAAAACGATGGAAGTGTTAATTTTGTTATGTGCACACATTTTTCGTGTTCCGGATTTCACCCGTGCTGTGACCTGAAATTAGTACGGATGCAAACAAACTAACTTGTGGGACGCAGTTGCCTTTCTGAATTGGCATGGTACTGTGTGCCAGGCAGCGACAACTTCTGAAATTAAAATCGTTTTAGGTGGAAGCGTTCAAGTAACCGTGGCGGCAATGATGTGCAGGTTAGTGAGTGGCTTCAACTTAGGTTGGTGTTTACAATGTTGTCAACGCAAGAAACGGCTGGCCATTCTGTACGAATGACATGTGTTCATATCCTTGGCAGTAGTGTAGCGCATTCAGCATGGTGACTTATCACGCACAGTGCATACACACGTTTCCACTATTCATGTTTGGTCTCTGGCGTTGTTGGCGTTGAGATCTGCTCTTTACTTTCTGCGGTGCTAGCCATGTTATGCTACTCACAAATGACGGTAATTGACTACCACTGTTTTACTTATTTCCCGCCCATTCAGTTGTGTCCATGTTTTGATTGTGTGATCATAGTCGGTGAAAAAATCACCACTTCTATGCAGCGAACTGAGAAGTCATACTTACGTTCAACATCCAACGAGCATGTGGCTCTCCGATTTTTTCTCTCACAGTGTTACTTGTGGTTGACGTGTAAGAGTGTAGTTAAGTGTTGAACTGTAGAAATGAACGGACTTACCAGCTATCGAGATTGCCTTTTTAGATCTACTGGGTGTGCTCATCGGCGGAGGTATTTGTCCGCCATCACGCCATTTTCCTCACCCTTTGTATGCTTGAGTGATCACGTCTAAAATTTCGATTGTAATTGCATTTTAGCAATTTAAATTTCATCTGATCGTCTTTACTGAAGATACTTTAGCTGTTCTTTTAACTGACAGCTACCGGGTGGTGTTATTTCACTTTCTGATGGAGCGATTGAGCATTAATCAAACAGCACTCACGTTTTGATCGCACTTTTCACAAAATATAGACGGTTTCTTACAGTCCTTCTTCAAAAATATGTTCATCAAGGTCATTTTCGTCTTTCTTAAAAACAATTGGATCGGAGCTCAACTTTCGTTCAGGGCCAGGACACTAATAGTTTCTAACAGGAACCGAACTCGAACTTAGTGCTTCCTGTCAGCGATGACTAGCCCATAAATACCCTGCGACTAGATGTGCATTGATTTCACTTGCAATATATTCCTCTAAATATATTCGTCCTTATTTTCTTTGTTTGAACACGTCAGCTGCATGCGTATTGGTATAATATTTTCTATGGATTATATTCTGTTGTTTAGCTTAAACTTGAGAAAACTGACTGGTTTAACCGCTACTCAAACTTAAAACATTCATTCGGTCTACAATCGTTTACTGATGCATCTAGACTGGCAGCTCCTTCATCGCGTTTTTCCAGACTTCGACTTGCATTCTTATGGCTAAAACCAGATCATGCCTGGTCTGCACCACGGAGGCCATCGGTTCAAATCCTTAAGCTGTTTTGTAAACGCAATGGAAGTGTATTCTCAACCGTCATTTTGACTTTAAATATCAAGTAATAATCGGAGCGATTTCTCTTCCAAAATATTACAGGTCACCGTCGTGGTAAGACATAACTCGAGACTGGCCAGGTTCATGTTCATTCCCGTATGTATATTTGTATGTCCACATGAGAACAGCTTCATATGTCACCGTGGAATAGCACCCATGCGTTTACCGTATTCAGTGGGATTTGGAAATTCACTTATTCGTTCACGTATTTGTTGTGTAAAGGTGGGTCACTGGCTGCACCGTGAGTACCATAATTATCCGTTCAACGCGCCGTCTGACTGCGGTCGATCTTTCTACAAGCTCCGAAGTGAAACAAACCCGGCTCACCATGCTAGTTGGAGAGGGAACGAGATAAATCACTCACATTATACTAATTGCGACTTATGATAACTCCTGCCGGTTGTATCACGTTCATTTGTGTAAATGTGGTGTTAAACCTAAGTTTCCTATTCGACGGCAATATCTACAAGGTCAGTTGCCGCGTGACTAATACCTGCTAGTATCTGAAAGATGAATTACCTTCCCATTACCACCACATCATCAGAGTACATACATTCTGGAACTGGTAGTGTTAGCAAGCCGAATGTTCTTATTAGATAATGATAAATATTCTTTGTGTGATAAAAATTTCATTTTGAATTCGATTATTTTTGATCACCTGATCACTGGGGGCGTGGCAGAATTTGGAATTGTACGTGAGTTTGTGTTTATTTGCGTTTTGCTAATTAAGGATTAAAGTCCACCTCAACTGTCCCCACCACATTGGTCTCGTGAGTACAACACTTCATGTCAGTCCTTGTCAGTTGACAGTCTAATTTCATGTCTATCCGTGATAGTTCGTGAACCTCCTGCTGTTCACCCCTGAAATAACAAGTACCTGATCAGTATTTTTTTCCGATACTGTTTCAGCAGTTTGGTCAAGTGGGCGAAAATTTGTAGATGAGGTGAATGACCTGTTAGAAGTATGGCGTTTGACTGATTAGTTTGTTTTTCGATGCATTAGTGCCACATGTTGGTGTCACCCGGGAAGCACTTTCACTGTTATCCACAAAATTACTCTTTATTAACCTCATTTTGTACACCGTGTAATGTTTTGCTATTTTAAAGTATCATAACTGGCTCAAAATTAACCCGATATCAGATTTTTTTATACCTTCATATGAGAGCTCATGGTTGCCAGGTTCGAACCGTAACTCGCATTTTTAACTAAATTTCGATAAATTCTGCTGAATTCACACTGTCTCCATCGCCTATGTCTGTCCAAACTTCTTACCTCCGTCAGATTAACTCAGCAGTGAACCACGTTCATTCCACGTGTGACGAGGCAATACAATTCGCGAAGTCCCAAAGTGTTCGAGTCTGGTTTAATTCAGACGTCCTACTGAATGCCGATTATTTGCACTCACAGTTGCAAAATGTTCAAGTGAGTTTTTGTCCACTTTCTAGTATGCGTTTATCAATTATTGCCTTCCGTGGATCCCAATACCTCCCAGTGGATATATGAACTTCAGTCATTCAGCGAACTATGCACATATACTTACATAATGTCCATGAACTGATTCCACGTCGTCTCAATTTACCAGCTCTTATATACATTCCAACTGAAATGTGTTCGTTCCAGCTGCTTTGCATGTTTCTTCTTCTGAAAAACGAACTCGTTTAAGTGCAAGAACTGACGTTAGTATTCATTAATCTTTGCATAGGCTATCCGAATTGTTCACCAAAAAATGAGCAATGAGCTCGAGGTCGGTCGTTTGTTTCTGTCAATTGTGTGTTATTAATTAACTGGGGGGCCGCATTGATTATTCAGCAGATGGATGTCTGTTGTTTTACTCGGTCTCATGCAGACGACATGAAAAAATTACACTTTATAGTGGTGTTTGTCGCCCCCTAAATATGTGGCGTGGAGAAATTATGAGCCATTATTATTCCAAAGTGGTTCGAACGACAGCTTTGGAACTAAGGAAGTGCTCTCGAGTACATATGACTTACACAGTCATAAACCAAAACAGTATCAGTCACACTGTGTAACATGATTCAGCAATTCAACACGGTGATATTGGCAGTTTTATTTCTGTTCACTTTTCCGTTTACTAGGACCACATTCAGACAATTGATGAATCTCGAAGTTGGATGACTAACGAAATCGAGCCACTGATTTGCTCGCATGCTGGCGTTTCACTTATGCAGAGTACTTCGATAATCAATCTGGAATCGCTCCACGATTGCTTAATGCAAACACATACAACGCTTTGCACACTCCGCGATGATGTTTCAATGATCTATCTACCGGCAGTATCCGCTTTGCACGAACGTCTACAAAGTGCTGCCACTTTTCTCGATCTGTTGCGGCTTCAGACTGCTGAGTTACCTGTTCCACCAGTTGATGCCATCAGTAACTCCGATGAAAACAGTCTTTCGAAGGGAAATGTCCCAGTGCTCTTAGCTTTAACGACAAACCTAGACTTGGCAAGAGTTCAACGGGCGCGTTGTCAGGTATAGCATTTTGCACCACATTTGTGCCTACTAAATACTCTGATAGTAGTATAGTGTATACCTCTTCGCTCATCTCGATGACTGTGTTGAGACATGAAAGTTATCACTTTTATCTCCAATTTTATGTTGGGAATCGTCTCGATCATCTGTTAACGTTGAATATCTATCAGGGTCTGTATATTGAATACGATCATTCAAAGTGAGGAAGGCTGCTTTACTAAAATTGCCCATCACGAATTCCATTTTATCTAACCCCCCCAGCAACTAATTGATGGCATTTACCAGGAGCGTCGGAGTTTATCGCAGGAGCTTAACGAAATTTTGGAACCCGTTAAAAGAAAGTGCAAGAAGCAAAAATGCGAAAGTATCGTGGAGAATTTGAACGGCACACAGGTCACCTTTGCTGAGTTTTCTAACTTAGCAGGTGACACAGCTAGTCGTCTAGAACACAATTTAATAATGGATGATCCTGAATTCGCCGCCAAAAAGATATTCGACGGGTATAACACATTGCTGAGCCAACTGGATGCGCGTAAACAGCAATTTGACGCGGCGATCTCAGCACTGAGTGCCAAGTGCGTTGATCTGGAACGGGTGCAATCCGTCCCAACTGCGTGCAGCTTGCATGATAACCAGTCACTCGATTTTGGTCGTTGGGAATCCGATGTACGTCCCCCATTTTATTGATGTTTGCAAACCGTTTTGCGTTCAACGACACTTTGTGTATTTTCCTGTAAAACTCTTATTTTGAAAAGCTGCATGCAGTCTCTATTTGACTTAATTGTTGGTTATCGAAACGACGTTCTCACAGTGCTTGAAATGACTATACGCCTTGGCTCTGTCGGACCGTTTACGCTGTGTACTTGTATGAAGCAACTAGTACAGCAAGTCGACTGGCTTTTCAGGATACTAAACTCGCTTTATCGACTGTGTGTGTGTGCTGTGTTTCGCTGGTGTATGGGATAAATCCTAATCTCTTTTGCACTATGTTATTTCAATCCACCCAACTAGTCTAGTTAAATTATCAACCGATCAAGGCCTTCGGATTGATCCACCATGATGTATTCTCTACTAACAGAGCTTCTTTAAAAGGACATGCGTTGTGGTTACAGAAGCCACT
Source organism: Paragonimus westermani (assembly GCA_008508345.1). NCBI lineage: Eukaryota > Metazoa > Platyhelminthes > Trematoda > Plagiorchiida > Troglotrematidae > Paragonimus > Paragonimus westermani. The sequence goes on from QNGE01010291.1 coordinate 6,830, forward strand.
CTTTACTGCAGTCGCGTGACTGACCTCAGCCTGGTTTTGGTTGAAGATGGAGTATCCAGCACTTGTTGAATCGTTCTTCTGTTCTGGATTTGCTGAATATGATTAAGGGGTTTTCCACCGCAACCCACGTTGCATACTTTCAGCTACCAAGCATCTGATTTGATTAACCCGATTTGGCTGCCTCAAAACCAATCATTCATCCTTTAGGGAAGCTAGCTTGCTTTCTATACCGCGTTGGTGGGCCTGAGTCTCACAGAGATGTAATGGTTGAGTATTTATTGAAGACCTCCTGAGATCCCCTCTTCTGTACGGAATAAAGACAGCCGTAGACCAATCTCTGTTCATGTTGCTTTACATCCTGGTTATTTCCTAAGCTATGCACAGTCTCGTCATAATAGCTGTCAGCCATCAGTGTCAGTCATATGGCTTATACTCTTGTAACCTTTTGCCCTTGGAACTCCGGTACTTCTCTTCGTTTTAGAGCTTTATCCTGGGTTTTAACCTCTTTGTCTTATCAGATGGCATTTTGCATGATCCTTTAACATCTACGGGTGCACCTGAGCACTCCAGACCAGTGCACTCTGCGATGTTACGAGCTTCAAGCAAATAACAAGAACGCTGTTACTGTTTTGTACACAATTTGAGGTGTAACTTTTTGTTTATGAACGCCTCGTAATTAGCAGCACTTTGGTTCGGAAGCTACACAACGAACAGCACGGAATATCTGGCACGACATATTATCCGATGGTCACTAAAGAAGGTTACGTAATGGTTTAAGCGCCGTTAGAATCTGATCAAATTGCCCTTAAAAATGTACGATTATTTGGACTGCTGAATAAACTCGTAGGTGTCAGCAGTTTGCATGGCGTAGCAAGATGGAATCCGACGTGAAACGCACATAGCCTTCATTACCCACTCAGTACGTGGGGGTCGTCTAAAACGTATCAGTTAACCAGCCGCGTTCGGTTCGGTTGCGTTGTCTGTCAACGGCGGGAGTAATTGAGGTCAGACTATGTGACCCAAGGCCGTGTGCAAAAAAGAAGTCTGTTCGCGCCGTTAGTCTGTTCTGACAGGAGATCTTGCTTTCAACGGATCAGTCACAAGCGATGAAACTTGCTTGTACTTCATGTAACTAAAAACTCCAGGTCACGTCACTTGACTATGCTGTTACTCAATATGCAATATTTTAACCCATGAATATATGTGTCTGAAGCTGTAATCCGAAAAACGTGCACTGTTTCTAGTAGGGTTTACTTTTGAAGTTGTTTGGTCAAACCACATTATGTTTACCCGTTGATACACTCCATCAACCCCTTTTCTCAGATGGTTTTTGCCCATCCACCAAATTTTTCTGACTGCAATAAACGTGCTGTCCGAGTAGTCGAACGCACATGCTTTTGTCGGGGGATACATAAATGTACTATTCCGCCACTTCAGATTCTTAAACTTACCCAACATTTGGATGTGCGTATGTCTCCGCTACTACCGCAGACAAAGAGGATCCCCTCGGAAACACAGTATGAGACAGAAACGACGAAAATGCGATTTCACGGGAAGACCGCAGGTGGAGCAAAAGACTCCCGCATTTGAGCGTTAATTTATTTGTCGGATCAAGTGCTGTCAGAAATTGCGAATGCACATTCAATTAAAAGTTTGAATCTCGACATGTGCCGTAGAGCCCTGATGGTACTGACAATAATTTTGGCGATGTAGAGACAAGGTGAAATAGCACTAGTTAGTGGTGTAACCGAAGCTCAGGCATAGATTGTCCGAGAAAAAAAACGTAACTGTCAAACGTGAATAATAATGAACAATGGGCATTCATAACTAGGTATTCTGTTCGATTGCATGCTGTCACAAACAGTGAATTTAGAATTCAAGGTGATCATGATAAATAAAGTAGGTTACGTTCATTAGGCAGGAGCACACACATCGGATAGTCCATACATAATTCTTCCGGTGAATAAACACCTCTCCAGCTTGAACACCGCCAAAACATAAATTGCAACTTTGATTTAGAAGTCCGTCTGGTTTGCCTGTATCTGATAACAAAATTAGCTTGAAAATTTTGTTTTATCTGAAATTCCTAAATCCGGGTTACCCTTGTGGTCAATCACTGACTATATGGAGACCTTGCCCTATGATATGATCGGAATTCCATTTCATTCTTATGCATATTAAGAACTGTGAAGGGTTCTCATTGCGTGGTGCTCCTTTTTGTTCACCATCAGCCGTGCGCATTTTCGGCGCAGTGAGTTAACGGAATAGTTGTTTCACTGATTGCCAACAGGTGTACCGTATGTCAAATGGATAGCTGATATTGCAAGCCGTTGATTTGTTCCAGATTACGACGAGACACTAAACATCTTACCATCTTAATGTGGAAAGTGTGAAATGTGTAACGGAAGCTGATACAGAAGAACACTCAGTGAAAAACACAACTGACCCGACAGTTAGCTGTAGCAAATTTTGATAGCATTGTCTAGTATTCGCGATTTCATCGCCTTTCCAAGGTTTGTCCTCATAGCCAATGATAGAGTTTAGTGAGTGAAGGCACGCATCCGGTGGTTCAATTGTTGAATAACGAAAACAGCATGTTAATGGGCTACCTCACGCTACTGTTGGTCTCTGCAACAATCCAGAGTGATCTGGACCTAGAAGTCAGCATTTGAAATCCACACATACTCTGGTCATACCCTAATGTGGTGAGCAAAATTCTGTGAATAGATGTTCAGTCTTCATGCAGGTGCCATTTTAAGAAAACTTTGTATTCTTAAATCACTCTGAAACGGCAAAATATTGGAATTCGAGTTATTTGAGTGGTGATGAACGAGCGTTAGTTGAAATGTCCAAGGCATCCATTTTGAACGTTGTTGAATGTTTACCATTTATCACACTATTTGAGTCACAGTTAATGAAAATCATTCCCAATGGGGTGCTCTAACAAATCCTACACTTTGTTTGTTCTCCTCCCAGTGCACACTTCGTTTACTTGATGGTAATTCGAGTTGCTTTTTACACAATTTGTAGTCCGGCGTTCCATTTGATGAAACTGATTCTCACGGAGAACCGAAAGTGCACGGGGAACACTTCGATATGCGTATATCTGAATCTCAGAACAATTTGACATCCCCATTAGACAAACATGGAGCCAGGTATCAAAGAACTATGCCAGCCAGCGTTTCTACTGGTAAGTCAGAATTATGTCAACATTAGATCGACAATGGCATTTACCATGCATTGTTGGAGAACGACCAAGTCTTTTTTCCGCTTATTGTTGAACTGCACCGTGATCTGCACTTTCCGTACTGATCAGCATACAACCGATCTTGTATGGTTACGCCTGAACCTGTAGCTGTTTGGCTAGACACCTACAGTTGTCTGGCCAACCTGCTGAAACGTGCGTTGTTCAGCTGTTTTACCAAGTGATTATCTAGTGTTAACTAATGAAAGCTGTTTAGGTTGTAGGTGAGCATCAGTTTTGGGAGTTCATGAAATATGTTTTAGCTTATCCAGTGTTCAAACGTTTTGCGGTAAGTTTTTTGCAGTCTCACTACATATTTACAAGTCTTACTAACCGGTTCTTCTAACATTAGTACAGCCCACTCTTGGCCTGGTCGATTAGGCCCAATAAGTGACGTTTAAACTTAACACTATGCTTGCAGTGAGCCTGGAAAATGTTTGCCTAGTTAGACTCATGGTTGGCGGCATCCGATTCGGATTAGCCTGTCACAG
>QNGE01010293.1:0-10560 GCA_008508345.1 Paragonimus westermani
TTCCGCTGGACGATTACTCCTCTCTTTCAGTTCATCGGTCCAGGAAACATGCGTACAAGCACTGGCTCGCCCATCGTGAATTACCGTACGCGAGCTCCGTGTCTTCGATTGTACTCTTTCCATTTCTGCATTGCGTCCTCCCCTCTTGTTTGTATGCGGGATCATGATATCAAAGGCAGTTCTGTTTTCTATTGAACATGCATTCCGCCGGCGACTTGCCATCTGGAACGTTTGGATTTGGGGTTGTCCGATAATTGATTAAGAAGGTCTGTACAACATGACTTGGGGGGCCTTCTCCTCTGGCCTTCAACAATGCTCGCTTCAAGATGTCGACAAACCTTTCAGCTTGTCCGGTCGACTGAGGATGGTAAACTGGGGATCGCGTGTGGTGGATGCCTAGCCGTTGGCAGTAGCTTTCGATGATGGAAGAGGTGAACTGAGAGCCGTTGTCTGTCACCACCGTCTCTGGCAGTCCGAAACAACTGAAGAGTTCTGATAGCTTCTGTATAGTGCTGTCCGTATTCGGCTGTTGTAGGTTGTGAACTTCCGGCCACTTGGTGTAGGCGTCGACAATGACCAGATACGTTTGCCCATTGAAAGGTCCAGCGAAATCCATGTGGAGTCTCTGCCAGGGTCTTTGGGCTGCTGACCAAGTGTGCAGTTCACATTTCACGGGGTTTTTCGCTGCTAGACAACACGATGTACATTTTTGGCAGCGCTTCTCAATTTGCTTGTCCATTCGTGGCCAGTAAGCAAAACTGCGCGCCAAAGACTTCATTCGGTTGATTCCTGGGTGTCCAGTATGGAATTGCTTGAGCACCTGCCGTTGGAGGGCTTCCGGAACTGCTATTCTGTCGGCAAACATGATGCAACCGTCCACGATCGTAAGGGCCTCTCGACGATGGAAGTATTCCCGTGAGTCACCACTGAGGTCTGTGTGTGGCCACGTTGTGTGGATGAACGTCGTTACTTGCCTCAAGGTTGGATCCATTTTGGTAGCCTCCTTGATCATTTCCGCCGTCACTGGAAGTGCTCGAACAGCATCGCTGAGGATGCGGTGTACATCGGATTCAATGTTGATCGCCGCGATTATTGTGTCTTCGTCGTTCGGTGCCTGTGATCCGATGAGTCTGGACAAAGCATCAGCTTGGCCAAAGCTAGTTGTGGGACGGTACTGTATCGCGAAGTCGTAGGCAAGAAGCATTGCTGCCAATCTTTGCAAGCAACTGGCAGTGTAAACCGAGATTCCTTTCTTTGAGCCGAACACCGCGAGCAACGGTTTGTGATCCGTTAACAAAGAGAAATGTCGTAAGATATCCGCACCAAATGTAGTACGAATGAAGTTGAATAGTTTGGGCGTCGTGTTTAACATGTTATTGATAAACACCTCTGTCAAGGTGACTTCGATTACAACACTCCTGAGGAAGGCCACCCGAGGTGGTTGAAACGTAGAGTATTACAACTTGCTCGAAACGTTGTGTTATTCCCAATCTGTTTATCAAAGAGATATGTCGTCCGTACAACATTTTATGAAACTTCCTCATTGCGAACATTATTGCCAGGGCCTCCTTCTCGATCTGACTGTAATTTCGTTCAGGGAGTGCAAGCGACCTTGATGCATGCGCGATTGCCTTTTCCTTTCCATCTGGGAACGTATGTGATATAACAGCGCCTATTCCGTAGTTGGATGCGTCTGCAGCCACGACAAGTTGTAGCGTCGGATCGTAGTGCGTAAGCAGAAGGTCTGAGGTCAACAGGGTTTTGATACGATTAAAGGATTGTTGACATTCTTTTGACCACTCCCACGCGGCATCCTTAGTGAGCAAACGGTTCATTGGCGTTCGAATTCGATGGAGTTCTGGGAGGAAGGAACTGTAATGACTGACCAGCCCCAGGAAAGACCGTAGAGTTGGCACGTCCGTTGGAGGTGACATCCTCTGTATGGCTTCTACACTGGCCGGGTCAGGTCGTCGGCCATCTTTGTCTACGATGAATCCAAGGTACTTGATGCTGGGCATTCCAAGGCTGCATTTGTCGCCACGAAGCCGGAAACCATATTCACCTAAACGAGTAAGAGTTTGGTCCAGCTTCTGCCCCAGATCCTCTGCATTGTGGCCCATGACTACGATGTCGTCTAGGTAGGCAGCCGCGCCGGGAATATCCGTGAGCATCGTATCCATCACCTGTTGGAAGATGGCTGGCGCTGTCTTTACACCGAATGGCAGTCGGTTGAATCGGTAAAGTCCTTTGTGGGTGTTAATTGTTAACAATTCCTTGGATCCTTCAGCAACTGGTAATCGTAAATAAGCCTCGGTCAGGTCAAGCTTCGCGAAACATTTCCCGCCATTCAGCTTCGTGAAGAGATCCTCCGGTATTGGCAAAGGATACCGATGCGTCTCGAGGGCGTCATTTAGACCTGTGGAGTAGTCTGCACAAAGTCGTATTGTTCCACTTGCTTTTTTGATCACGACGATAGGAGCCGCCCATGCTGAATAGTTCACCGGTTCAATGACTCCAGTTTGCTGAAGACGTTCCAGTTCTTGCTCGACAGTTGCCAGCGCCGCATAGGGTACTGGACGCTTGGGTCGAAATACCGGCTTCGCTCCAGGGCGGAGAGATAAAACTGCCTTCATGTTGGTGCAGCAGCCAAGTTCTTCTGCGAACACATTCAAGTGTCTCTGCTGGAGAGCATTTGTGAGTTGAGAGTTGACTTCTGGAGACAGTGTGGGCTTCTGCTGAGCTTGAGTCCGATTACATATTTGGAGTAATGGTCTGTCAAATAGGTGCAGTTTGTCGATCCAATCCAAGGAGGTTAAGGCCAGGATTGCGGGTCACGTAGCAGGTACCCTTGATTGACGATCCGTTAAGGACTGCAGTGCATTGGACTTCGCCAACGATAGGCAATCGACTGCCAGTAGCGCTTCGAGCAAGGTGGGTGGTTGGGGACGTTGTAGGTTTACCAATCAGGTGCCACGTTCTGTCAGAGAATAACGTATTGTCGGATGCTGTATCGAGCTGCAGTCTGACCGACCTGCCGTTGATGGAGACGGATACGTACTTTCTGCGCGTTAAGTGGTCGTCATTTCTTGCTTCCAGAATGACCTGAGCTCTTGGGAAGCAGGGCCTGTGTGGCTTGCGGGAGTTCTGATTAAGCCGGCGCTGACGCTTCTTAAAACGGCAGTAGTCCTCCTAGTGGCCTTGACGGGAGCAGTGGATGCATCGGTGCTGTTTGAACGGACAATATCGGACATAATGCCATCCACCGCATTGCCAACACGGTGTGGGAGGTTTCCTTTGGATGTCGCGTTCTGACTTTGGTGTGACCTTGAATGGGACATGTGAAGACACCGTGTGGACCTTCGAGTGATTGCTGTGTTCAATCATAGCGATGTCATGCTTCAGGTTCACCAAGCGTTGGCATTCGGCAGTGAAATCCTGTAGGGGACATAGTTCTATCTTTGCCAAAATACGTGTTCTGATATCTTCATCATTTGCTGACTGGAGTCCACAAACAGTTCAGTTATTGTGCGAAGCTTGAACTTTTCGCACTCCCGATTGACTGTTCCAGCGTACGTCACCCAGCCATCATCTTCTGACTTCACGGGCTTCAGGCACTGGTAGCGTGTGTTAAACAGGGATGACTGGTAGCCAAAGATTTGTGATAGCGTCTGGGTAGTTTCGTCAAAGCCCAAATCCGTCGGGTTCTTCGACAATATGAAGTTGGTGTACCGTTCATGTTCCGAGGTACCCAGTTTACGGAGCAGCAGCCTCACCTTCCGAGCATCGTCAGCGTCTGCCAGTTCCACCTTGAAAACGTCCTCATACTTTCTCAACCAAGACTCTAACGTAGCACCGATTACAGGATCAAAGTGAAGCTCATTCATAGAGTTGGGTACAGATTCTGCTGCAGGTTTGAGAGATTCGTTTGATCCCACTGTTGGTTGCTGAAAACTCAGCTTCTGCGTCAGAGTTTCAATCAGTTTTAGCTGCGCCTGTTCAAATTGTTTCTGCTGCTGTTGAAGGAAAGTTTGCACCTGCTCGAACGCTAGTGACATCGTGAGTTCTTCCGTCGCCAAATGTTGTAACCCTTGACTCAGTACGCTGGTTCGTCCACGGTATAATAAGACGATTGATAGGAAATCGGGTTCTGCTCCTTGATGTAATTAACGCGGCAATCTTGGTCCCGAAAATACGCGGCGGTCCCCGTTAATTGCGCTCACGACAAACCAAAAGACGGGTGCAAAAAGCAACTTTGTTCGGCCCCGAAACATGTGCAACAAGGAGAAAAATTACATGGTATTTATGGGATGCATAGTGACCTACCAACATTCTCGAATCAGAAAACCGAAGGACAGACATCAAAGAAGCAGTTAAGGTCACTAAACCACCAGTGAGCGTAGCGGAATAAAGGCCAGACAGGTGAAAAACTAGTGGAGGTCACCTCTCGAATGTTCACGACATTTCCGCTTATTATGATTGGATAGGATCGTCTTCTCGAGGAAGGAGGCGGTTTTGGACGGAAAAAATGGGTTCCTCTAACAGTAAGTTCAAACACAGCAATTTTTGTCATGTTTTCTTCGCGCGCAAGTCACGCTTCTGAACCATAAGGCACCACGGGTAACACAGGCTGGTAAATGCAACTCTTGCTTTTGCCATCCTCGCTGCTATCTCACCAATAGTTTTACAAGCTGACGAGATAGTGCTACCAGAGTTTATGGAAATTTTGAACAGCCCCCAGCGGAAGGTCTGCACTAAAGGGTGTGAGAGTGGAAACGTCCTAGTCAGGAAGCCGCAGGCTGTACATTAAAGGTGCGAAGAGTACTTGAAACAAACCAGTTGGGTCATTCAATTGGTGTGGGCGTCTTCGGTAGGGACCAAGCACGACAACCAAGTGCCAGAAGGATACTCAATATCAACCTCATTTAGATCCCTGAAGCGCGTCTTCTAGAATATTATCTCTGATCAAATTACTCCGAAGAGAGGGAGTTGGCACTCATAGAGAACGTCAACAGAAGCGAAGACAATTGAGACAGTTGCCCCTATAAACTCGCACTCTGTTCGTACAGTAGGCATACAACGATTCACGTATTGCTCTAGAATGTATTTTCGAAAGAACCGATTACAGAACATTTGAATCGAAAGCACCCTTTGAGTCTAAAATGATCACGACCATCGGCTAGGTGTAAGAGTGCGGTACTTCATCATCCGTGGTAGAGTGAAAATCTGGTCAGTGCGCCCTCGACCGGATGAGAATTCCAACTAGTTAGCACGTATCTGATTTTCCCGACTTTTAGCGAGCCGACGCAAAATACTGCCAATGAATAGCCTGGATGTAGTGGATGTTAGACCGATCTATCTGTGAATGTCACGAACTTCTGGCTCCTTTTATAAGGACAGGAATTACGGTCGATAAACATTAAGCACAAGGTACCTTTTTAGTTTCACAAGCCGTCCGATGGAATTTCGCTAATTTTGACACTAACCTCCCTCCATCAACCTTGGAAAAAGATTGACAGATGAAACCTGGTTTAAAAGCGTTTTTACGCATCATCAAATTGAGCTCCGACTGAAGACCACTTGAAACACAACTGACCGTTTAGATCCAGCTGTCCATCAGATCTGATTGAGACTAGCCAAACTGTTCTCCAAAGTAGCCAACTCATCTGCTAGGTCGTGCAACCATCTTGTGATAAGAGAAAGATATTCTTCAAATGTGACCTCAATTGTACTTACTCAACTGCTAACACAACCACTAATCAAAGAAAATGGACTTCTGCTACCGTTATATGAAAAAGCTCATTCCATCGACAAAGCAATGTTTGTGATCTTCGCACAAGCTTGTCATTAGCTTTCGTTTAAGTTGTTGACGAACGTCATCATGATCGGGGCCGGGCGGAATCGACGTGACAGAAATCCAGTTCTATCGCAACTACAGAGCCACTTCGAAATAAACCTTCGCAGAAAGTGTTCGTAACTGTTGAGACTTTTTTCCAGTGTTATTTGGAATCTCTCGCCTGGGCCGAATTAGGCACCTGGTTTAACAAAGCTTTCTCGTAAGTGTTCCTTAAACTCTCCTTTCTAGAACGTCAGTTGGCTACGCTGCATTTAGGAATGACGTTTGAGCGAACGACAAAACCAAGCCAGTATGCACAGCAGCATGATCAGAGTCCACTGGGTTGCTTCAACATGCATGACAGTCTACAGTAGAATGGCGCTATGTGTAACTGACAAGTTAATCGAGCTCAGTGGCGTGAATGTTGTCGTTGTTTGGCCGAGTTGTCTGTGAAGTGAGTGCATTTAATGACGCGTGGCAGTGAAAGCCGTAAGGAAGCTGTCTCGCTGATGATGCCTTACTCTCACCTGCAGCTCGGTTGTGTTGTTTGCAAGTTGTAGGCATCTTGATGCTGAATGTTTGAATATGGACGTAGTCATTTTCAGTAGTTAGGTCCCTTCCCGTCCCCTTCTTTTTCCTTCTCTCTTTCTATATAGGGTTTGNTGACAGACACAATCAACGTATCGACACTGCCAGCTTACAAGCGACTTTCCGCCGGGCCCCAACCAAGCAAACACCGCTCTGTTTTGGGAATCAGTGTGATTCTCACTATATAAAGGCCATGAAATTCAGTTTCAATGACACCGGAAGCCATGAAAGAAAAGGCACTCGGATCAACGGTTCTCCAGAAGTTGAGTTAAGCAAATGACGGTGCTAAAAACGAAGATTTGTATCCCCGCGACATAGCACACATTAAGCTGCAGACTTGAGAGAGAGATTGTCAAAGCAGCTTACGAAATTGTCAGAAAGTGCAGATAATAAAGACGCCAATGTTGACCAGTTCTCTAGGCTTTAGAAAACAGAGACCTCCAGAAGGAGCAGAAAGAACGAAAGAATTGGAGGCAAAACGATACAAGTGGCAATGTTTGAATAATGTCAATGTAGGGTGACATATAACTTCTGGTACTTCCCGATCGTCCATGCCGCAGAAGGAGGTTTACTTGGGGGATACTATCCATAGACACTGACTCAAAAGTGTGACCAGCAAAGCAACAGGATACGCTGTTTTGAGGAAGACCCTACACGGAGCCAATGGCGTTAGTATGGATCATTTGGCAGCCACGGACTTGTCTAGCCCAAGAACACAGCGAATAAGATATTGGTGTCCAATTCTGACTACTCAAAGCCACATCAGGCCTTTAAACGACACGGTCTTTTGACCATAGTGGACAATACGTTGGTGGTCACTGCCAAACGTCGGGTGATCGGAGAGCTCTTTTGTCTGAGGTCATCTTTCCCAACACCCTCCTCCACTATTCGGCATAGAGTAATACCACAACCATAAAAATAGTTCTGCTGCACGTTCGTAAGATCGTGGGTTACTGTCTGAACACTCCTCATGGTCAACAGTGCGATATACAAGAGTGCAACTGCATTTCATCTGACTGCTCCACTCTAGCCAATATGACGCCCGTACCTGAGAAGACCAAAGTCACAATCAGCATAATCCCCTAGATCGATGCAGTGCGCTAGTCTGACCACCATGTCAAGATTTCAGAATAGGTCAAACATACACCTGTCTCAGCGAAAATCAATCGGGAAAAAAATGAAAAGTGGCAGTTTTAGAGTAAGGAGCGCCGCAGCTTCGGGAAGCGTTTCGAGCAAGCAACTGTCAGGAGCAGGAAGTCCTCAACCTGACAGGCAAGCTCTATTAACTCCACTTAACCGAACAAATAAGATTTTCACATTTGGTGACCACGTTGTGGCCCGAACACCGAGAGCTTATATCTGACTGTTGATGGTCTCCCCGGATAACCGCTGGATGCGGTAAGCGCCTAGTTTATAAAGAGCCAACTGGTCGGATGCCTGAATTTTCCGGAAGCATCGACGAACAGCAGTGATCCTTACGTGGTCACACAATGGTGGATAGTCAGGCCGGAGGTGTGGGTATTCCAACACTCGGCGGAATACCTCGACGCGGGGGAGGTACGTCCAAAACCCCACAACGAGCGGATCGGGGACGGCGGGGGCGACCGAATGAGTCGTCGCTCGACTGGATCGGACCAACGGCCGAAACATAGCAGGTAGAAGAGAATGGAAGACAAAATCGGAGGCACGATTATTCCAACACTCGCAGGAATATCGCGAAGCGGTCGTGGAATACGATCAGAGGCCAGCGTAGATAGATGGAGGAGAACAGGAGCGACCGGACGAGCCATCGCTCAACGAAATCGGATCAACGGACGAAGAATGGCAGGCACAAAAAAACCCGATAGACGGCGCCGATCACGCACATAAACCGGGCAGAAGTGCACACGACGCGTGAGCGGAAACCTGGCGATGTTGTGATCCGGAATGATGACTAATGAACGCGAGCGCGCGTGTGGCATGAGGACTAGCGTGTTGGACAATAAAGATTGTGCTTTATTGGACGCCTTTTCGCTACAATATCGCCTGATGCAGGCAAACTGACGGAGGCAAAAATGGCCAAACACTACAAATCTGTTCATAATCTTTCCAAGAATAAACAACTTTTCCGAGCCACAAGTGAATGTAGCCAGGCGCTTGTATGTGATAATTCGATACAGTGGATAACACGGTTATCTCATGCAAGCGTAGTCGTTCAAATCCGGGCTGAGACAAAGATATGCACCACTGGCGAGCTCTAACAAGAACAGAACCCGATTACAGTGCGTCTTTTGGGAAGAAACTGGCTGAAGCGTCAACGAGGAATGTGAAAACTATCATATATGGACGGTGCTCAGGTTATATCAACTGAAGCCTAGTAATCGAAATGTCACACAAGAAGTTCGATGATCTCACCTGCCAACCTGTAGAGGATTCCTAAACGCGAGGTTAACAGGATTGTTAGTGTGCTATCCTCCAAGGTAACCTGGCTATGTGAGCATTACAAACAGCTTTTTCATATGATAAGATGGTCGTGCCTAAGGTTAGATCAGTGTAGTAATCGACACGTTTACCTGAATCAACCAGCCAAAATACATCTCGTTTACACGACAAACATGCCGCACGAAAACTAACAGTCAATATGTCATTTTAGCTTAAATGAAACCAGCAGCAATACTAACTGATGAGACAGCGCTACTGGTGTAGGTGAAACGGGCTTTCGTCTAAAGCGGGCTGTTTGTAAGTAAGGTATTGGTGCGAACGCCAGAATGTTCGCTTGGACCACGTGAAGCGCACTTCATACAGTATGGTCCTCACGTCTTCATAAGAGAAACTAGGTTGAAAAAAGTGCAACTGGTATAGAGTAAGTCAGTCAGCTAAGTATTGGAGTAAACCCTCACATCTAGATTATCACATTCCTTAAACATACTTTCGAGAATGTCATCTGCAACAAAGTTGAACAAAAAAGTGATTGCGGACATTCTCAGCAAACACCGCTAACAGTGATAAACACCGGAGTCAGCCGCCCACTAACTAGCATTACTGATCCTACTGAGCTCAAAAGCAAGCAATCGACAAGAATAAATCCAAGCAAATAATGTAAACCCCTTCTAAATAGCTTCCCATTTAGTTTAGTGATTTCATCGAAAAGTGGATAGCAAGTTAGCTAGGCGTTTTATTCACTTTACATGTACCTAGCAGTGAACGTCTACCTCGTAAAATTTACTCACACCCAAAAACCAACAATACTGAAAGTCCAACTCCCATGGATGGAAGAGAAATTGGTATATATAAAGTCAGACCATAAAGTGGGAAGTTGACTGAACTTGTGATTCGTTGAATGACTAGCCTAAATGGAAGGACCTACAGTGTGGCATAGCCGCCAATTCCCTTCACGCCCAACTTGGTCGTTTATGTGCAACCAAAAGGTACACTGTCTAAATGTGGCCTCTTTTAGTGTTTACTATTTCACGCTTCCCTGTGGAGCAGGTTGCGTAGGTCGCACAACCAGGTGACTCACTCAGAAAAAACATAAGCACCACTCTACTCGGACGATCAAAAATGAGGCGAAAGTCAGTTCGAGTGCAATCCTACCGCACCTCGTTGACTCAGGAATGTGAGTCACAAAAGAACTAGCTTCCAAGCCCACTTACCTCTTGCATGGTCGATAATCTAAAGAAACCAAACTGAGTGTCGTTAACACAACGGAAGCAATCGAGATTCGGTTACACAACCAACAGTTGTGCGCTTGAGAATTTGCCCAGGCCCTACGATTACCAAAGCGACTCTGTCCCGACAGGGAGACTTTGTCTGACACTCAAGAGCTGATTGAAGGGCAGCATGTAGGGATCCAGAAAGTTGTGCCGCTGAACTGGCGCTCAAAGCTCTTTGTGGAACTTTCGTCAACCATTCCCTACTGTCGAGATTTCTGCACTAAATGTTGAAGATGTCCCATTTAAGATTAATTTATACAGTAAGATAAGTCCAGACAACATTCGCCCAGGATTCTCAGAATAGCTGTTAATCCGATGGAGCACCTGCGTAAGCTGTAAGATATCCGCACCAAAGTTAGTGCGAATAAAGTCAAACAGTTTGAGCGTCGCGTTTAACATATTCTTGATAAATGGATTGAGAATAACAACGTTACGAGCAAGTTGTAA
>QNGE01010295.1:0-10557 GCA_008508345.1 Paragonimus westermani
CGACGAACGAATTTGGGGCCACAGTTTCGTATAACGGAAAGATTCTATCGACTGACAAGAGAGCAGCGTACGTGCATATTGCAGGGTTTCAGAATGTTTATCTCCTGAGCAACGGAGCACCCGAGCTTTGCTCTAACACTGTGGCTGTGGTCATGGTGGATCAGGACATTACCCCCTCCACGAGGTTGAGCGAGCGATACCCTAGCTAAACAGCACACACAATACGTGTAACCGGACCACACCCGCTAGGCTATCTTAAACCTGATTACTGTCACTGCCTTTTGCTTATCTGTTCAACTTCACATTCGAAAAAGTGGTAGTCGTGGAGGGAGTGGGAAATGCAACCATGATTCATGTCTCCAAATGTGGTAGCCGATGATAGGTCGGAAATTACCGACCAACAAGCCTGACTAGTGTCGTCATCGAAACTTTTGGACGCATATTGCGAGAAAGAACCTGCAAATCCCTCTGTCATCAAAAGTTTCCCACTCCTCCCCTAAATGTCTTCTTAAGAGTTAGACCTTATCTCGTCAATCTGCTGACATTTTAGACACTGTAACGGAGAAACTACATAGGGTAAAAGTGGCCGAGGTGTACCTTCTGGATTCCCAGAAAGCCTCTGATTATGTCATCCACAAGCTTTTGTGCCGGAAGCTACGAAGAGCTGAATACCCCCTAGACTCTGTTGGTGGATCCCGGCGTTTCTAGTTGGAAGGTCGTGTAGGATGATAGTAAGAGACTACTGTCCGACACAGGTTATCCGTTTAGTGTAGTACCTCAGAGGGCAATCCTCGCCCCTCTGCTCTTCCTGATATACATAAATGGCTTGGCTGTTAACCTCGCCTGCCCATATAACCTGTATGCAGATGATATGAAGCTGATCGGAAGTGTGTCGGACTCGGATGCCCTCCAGGAGGACATTCTGAAGGTCTGCGATAAGGCACTAAAGTGGGATTTACCGGTGACTGTTCACTAAAGTCACACACCTGGTAATGCTCACCAGCCGACTACCAAGCATCTATGGGGTGCACACAGACAAGCAATCAAACTAGACATTAAACAGCAAACGAGAGACATGGGTATCCAAGTCAGTAGCAAGTGTATTCCATCTGCTCAATATGCCGCAGCCGCGACAAACGAACGGCGGACGTTATATCGACTGAAATCCACGATCGCTTACCCATGTCCAGCAGTGACCGTCCCACTGCACTCAGCCATAGTTCGCTCCCACTTGAAATATTGTACGAAAGCCTGGTCAACGTATCTGAAAAGGGCATAGCTGTCCTCAAAAAATTAAAAAAAACTCGTCACACATATGGTATGATGTATGGAGGATCTAAGCTACCACTGAGTTCGTTGAATTTATTTTCGATGGAGCAACGGCGGGTAAAAGGAGACTTCACTGAATCCTACAAAATTACCCACCATGCCAGCACAAGTCCTCTGGGATGCCTGTTCGGGACAGAGATTTAAGGGATCACAGGTTGACAATCAAGAAAATGATATCACGATTGGCTGCTTGATTTAACTTTTCCACTAACCGGGTAGCAAACCTGTGGAACAGATTTGCTCACAAACATTTTTTGAGGCCTCGACTGTAGATGCATTTGAAAAACGTTGGAACGGCCTTCTTCCTACCTTGTAATAGTCGAAGTGTGATTTGTTTTGTTGTTCAGGGCAACCAGAGTATGCCATTTCTTTCGTTTCAGCCCTGACATTAAACCATTACAAAACACATCAACATCCACAGTCTGGTCAGTCAAATATCACGACTTCAACGGTACAGGCCTTCATCAAATCTTGGATGCGATGTTAAGAGTGAATGTATGAAACTGCTCTACTTAAGCTCATGTACTAGTTCCGTTCAAGGCCTGCCGTCCTTGGTGGCCATCACATAATGGTGAAGAGGTGGTAGATTGATTGTGCTGAAGTGAGCTCACTCTTGCATACGCTGAAGGGTCTCTAAAACTCGTCATCGGCACAACTTCAATTGTCACATAACTGACTTAACTCAGTGGCATTCACTGGCCTTACATCAGCATTTGTATACTAGAGTAGGTTCAACGATGTGAAGTATAAGTGCTGTTACTTCCGGGACGTCTGTGAGACTCGGTGTGCATAGCTCGCAATCTTTATTCACCTGACTATAGAGGTTTCCATAAGAGCCCGTGCCTCATATACCCACATCACTCTGAAGGTCTCATGACAAAATTCTTCGAATTTGCATGCAAGGACACTGTAGGGTCACGAGAAAGAGGTGTCATCTATCAAAGTCGTAACTTCTCAACGGACAGAATTTATTTCCTCATGTGATAGCGGCTTACCGGAATATACCGTCGCAAACCGAAATAGCCCCTTCCAGTAAGTCAATATTCCACGTTTCAGATGGAATCAAACTTATCTGGCCGAGGTTATCACCGATGCTGTATCATTTTCTCAATCCCCTCCACACAATCAGTCAATGCTACAACGACGCTGTGATTTTAAACAGCGAAACTGTACTAAAACGTTTCTGAATGCTCTACAGGAAAACTGACGCTCATTTGGCGTCGTACGAATTCTGAGTCGACGTTAGGACCGTTATCTTCCAACTTCATTCCACTTCATTTAAGAAGACAAAGATAAGCCATGAGTACAAGGGAAGGTATATTCTTACCTCTCGAAAAGTTTGAACAGAGCTGTCACTTCTCTAAAATTCTCGTGTACTATGGAAGTATTTTCACTATTGATTACGCTCCTATCTCTTAGATGGTTTTAGGCGGGCTTTTTATGAAATAGCGAATAGGACGAAATGTTCGCGGCTAGGATGTGCATTAACGGGTAAGCAGATGATCATAACGAACACTTTGGCCCAGCGCGTTTACTAGTCCTCTGGGCTAAACTCAATCTACTCGCGCTGTACTTCGGCATGCCGGATCTAGAACACTTGCGTCTGTAGTGCAGCGAGCGCCCGTAAATGTTGTGCCTGCCAAGTATCGGATTCGGATCCAAAAATGGCTGCATTGGCGAGTTTCTGGTTAATAGGTTGCCGGAGCACACACAGTTCTAAACATTTTATAGAGGGAAATGCCAACGCATTTCAGTATTGAATGCACCAAATCTACGGATTCCGAGACCAACGGATCACGCGAAAAGAACCAAATACAACAAACACGCAGTGGTGGATCGATAAATAGCAAGTTAAACCAGGGTACACATAAACGAAGGTCCAGCAGTGGAAAGTAAGGAGGAAGGAAATCTATGCAAGAACAAGTTTCTGCGAGTAAACCAAAGCAAGCTTTAGTAACACATCAAGATTGCCGTTCAAAAGAGCAATGATTCATCGATTGTGTTATTCGAATGGCTGCTTTAATCCTTGCAAGAAAGAATCGTGACCTTCACTAAGAAGAGTTCGGCTGCAAGAAAAAGAATGATCGAAGGTAAATGCCCGCACAAAGACTGCGATTATGGGCGCTGGCTTTCCAAAAAAACACGACGACCTCCGAATACTCAATGGAGGTGTCTACGTTTAGAGGACTTGTGGATGGAAGGCAGGATAGTAATTTGTCAGAGGTCGAATCAGATCTAACTGAAAATTTTGGCCACATGGTCCTATTTGTTCTTGAAACCGATGGGTTGCCCGACTTGTCAATCATTCTTGAACGAACTTAACTGGAGAGTTTTCCAGATGAGCTAGAAAGAGCAGGCTCTTTTTCTTTCTCATGAATAGGCTCAAAATGTTATCCTCCCTGACTTTTGTTGTACGTATCATAAGTATGAACACACGTGCATCTATTCGATGATTTCACGTGCTCACCTCCATGACAACATTCAGGCACCTTGACGAAACGCCTTATTTACTTGCACTCCTTTCCAGATTTAGGACAACTCCCACACTTCTGGTTTCGTCCAAAACTTTGGGTGCTTTAAGTAGACAAAACCATGCGGACTGGTAGTGAAATGTTTTCCAGCATACTTCAGCTTCTCCCACTTCTGCACTTCGGTATTTTCATCCAACTGCCTCTCAGGTCCGCGATGTTCCGTTCAAAGCAAATTCAAACAGGTTTACTTTTCTGTATGGGCGATGGACGCAGTGCCACTTCTTTTTTGCAGTTGTCACAAATTTTACTTTCACTGAACGTTCTAACATACGAAAATGGGAGGAAAACCACTTTGCCTCATCAACAATGCCAACCAAGAACGATTCAATTATTGGTCTGTTGGATACTGAGGTTAAATGAGACGCTATATTGTTCTATCTTATTCCACCATTCTGGTTTTCATTCTAACGCGCAAGCAAAGCATGTAGCATATGACCTAAGGCGCGTCAGTTTTGTTAAATGATACCGACCTCTTATTCACTTACAAAATATCTGACTGGTCAGTAGTTATTAGATATTTCATAACCACTAGTTGCCAGGTGCAAGTAGTTTGAATTCTTTCCCGCTTTACGTGTTTTCAAAAGTTGGGCCCAAGTTTTCCCTCCAGAACAGCCTCAACCCTGTGGTTACACCTTCTACAAGGTGTTGGATGTAAGTCTGGAAAAGTTATTTTCCTCCTCATATTCGAGACTTTAAGTGGCTAAGCCTTAGATATTCGTTGTACCTCAGAGAGTTAGACAACTAATCTGGAAACAAGTGGAATACTAATCAGTGGACTACATCAGGGAAGATGGTCGAATAGATACCTGAAAGGTTGGCTGATTTATCTGAGTGCACTATAGAAGAAAGGAAAATGGATTGAGCAGCGTTTTTATCTCGAAATGAATAAATTTGGTTTTGACGGACAGGTCGGTGATTCAACAGTGGTTCACTTATCTGGATATTTCGACTTCAGCGTGCGGCCCGGCACTAACGACGGGCACATGCAGCCACGCTTTGATTGAGTCGAAGAATAGTAACTGGATCAAAATGGCTTCACGGGAAACTTCGAAGAGTGTAATGCGTAAATACGCTTCTCATTGGCGTCACAAAAGCAGACGTAAGCAACAACGCGGTATAGCTCCACGGGAGCCCAATAAAATTCACGCAACTCATTCACGCTTAGCAAGCCCATTGGGTTTCACACGTCATTAGAGTGGCAATTTAGTAAGTTCTTTTAATTACCCCAGACACTCTTGCCAAAAATTGCCAAAATAACTTGTCTTTCGGAAGGGAGTCGAGTAGAAGAGCTTTAGTTCCGTCAAGAGTGTAGGGTGTTAATCACAGCAGATGGCTTTCATCCAATTACGTTCTTTGACATATGGGACGCCCGAGATGTACGCACAGTACCAGTCGAGGACGATCCCCTTGTCAGAGCGTAACCTCTGAGGTGTGTATCATCCAACTTCCTTGTACGTTTTGCTTATTTTCCGTGAGTGTTTCAGGTAAGCATGGGTGAGAATCAGAATTTGGATTGAAACATTCTCCGTCAATTGCCACCTGCGTGAAATTTTGACGGCCGGTGTAAGTCATTTTTGGAAATCAAAATTCCCTTCAATTGAACCTGTCGCGCCCATCCTTGTGACTTCCTCCAACTGCACACTGGTTATCGTTGTTCCCACCACCCGTGCCTAAAAGTATCGATTCCTCCAGCCCGCCTCTCCCAGCCATTGAATTCCACCCACCTGCCCACACACCTATTGTTATCTGTCAGTCTCAGCCTCCTTACCCTCTTTGAATATGGCCTTTTCTACGATCCTTCATGAAACTGTCACTGATTGGTCTACCCGGAGGCCGGGGAGTTAGGCATACATCGGACCGATCTGATCGCATTCGGTCAGTTCGTCGTTGCCTGTCGGTTGCTCGTGCATTTACTCGTCATGCCATTTGGACCCTTCATAGCCTGTTGCGGCCAAACATTTTATCTTATCCCATGAACGCAAGCGACTTGAGGGTTGTTTCGTGTAATTGATTATATGGTTTATGCCAATAGTACCACACTTCTGATGACTTGATTTGGTTGTAATATTAGGCATCGTTCGTTACATGTGCGTCACTCAGCATTCGTCGGATGAACGTACAAGTGGAATGTTTTGTCTGGCTTCCAGCCACCGTCATTTTAGGAAGAACTGACAGGTGCACCTAACAACTCATTCAACAGTGTTGTGGTCATATTTTTACTCCGCTCAAACAAGAATATACTGTGGGTCCTAATGCAGCGTCACGTAAGAAAAGCAAGGTAAAGTATAACACACCGAACTCACTGCATAAGCTTCCTGGATGATACATGTCAGGCAGCGACGTTGAATTTACTGTGCAACCTGTGAACAAAACAAGTAGACTGTGCAGTGAACTCGAAGCCGATTAAGCAGGATGCTCCTGGTAACTTTGTAAGACCGAGCGGAGAAATCACGCAACAGCGTTAGGTAAAGGAAGGGGACACTAAAGCCACGATGAGAACTTTCCTATACATATGGGTGCACCACAATCTAGAAGGTTGGCCGTACCGGGCGAACATCTCGCTAATTGGCACTTAATTTGCTAAGTCACTATGTTAAACCTTATTTTAAACCGAGGGCCGTTTCCTGCGTGCTGAAATTATGGGGTTGAAGACTAGTGCATGGATGCACCCATTTTTGTCATTTTCTATCGTGGACTTGATGGCCTTTCAAAACAACGTTGTTGAACGTGGTGGACGTTCGAAACTATGGTCTACCGCGACCGCTGTAGATATGTTCATTCCATTCTTTCTTTTTGATCGTGGTTGTTCTTGAGTGATATAAGTAACAGCACATACAGTAATAGTGCTAGTCTAACCGTGTGAGTGGTGTTGTCTGTCGAATTCATGTTATAGAATTGACTTCCACGCGTCACGTCAACCACTGGATACAATAGGTTGACGATTGCCAGGTTCACCAACAACCCGTAAATCAAATACCGAGTGACATATTGCCCGGTATCCTCTCATTAGCTCCAGTATACCAAACATCCACAGCAACCTCAGCACTCTAAATCCCCGCTGACCCAATCCTGTTTGTCACCCAGCCAGTCAAGTATAGTTCTGGGAAGACTTTCGTTACAAAAGCTTGTTCCAGCCGAGTATCTGCTGTTGATGAAGGCCGACAGACTCTATGCTATCACCCGTTTACACGCATTTTATCAGCCTAGTCTGTCCAGGGTGGATGAGTTTCTGATCTCCAACTTTATGTTCATCAGATTGTTCCCATGTGTGTCCAACATTACATCCACAACGATTGGCACAAACAATTTTACTCTGACACACTTCGTGTTCCCAAATTACACAACCTTTAACGTCACGAAACCCATTACACCCAAAAGTATCTACGTTTCATTTCCCCATCTTGAAAAATAACTCATCGGTAGCCTTCAGATATTATCCTGATGTGCGAGATGAAAAAGAATTTTTCCTAGGTCCTTGTTTGCCAAGTGACTAACCATCACATTGAGTTACAAGCTGAGGTGCTATGTACATTTCAGTAATATATCTGTTCAAGTGAGGAGGCGCACAATTTTTATTCAAAGTTGGAAGTCTGAAATAACATTTTATCCGTTATGGCCCTAATGTTCCTTCGGTGAACACGCCGGTAATAACCTCCACTTCACATATTTTTCCGCAGCCGAGACTGCTTAACTCGTATTCAGGTTGAATGACACTCATCTAACTGTGATGGTCCGAATCTTCTAGGCACACACTTTGCGTGCCCTGAGAATTTTATCCCCTCCAGGACATCCTTTATTCTTGACGTTTCTAAGTGTACATCCACTTCCTCAATAAGTTTCCACTTCAACTCTATGCCTGCGTACAACTTTATAAACGGCCTAACTACTTATCCCATACTTACCAATCCTTCGGAGTGTACCAGATAAATTTGTGAAGAATGAAAATGGGGACACGTAGTTTTATCGGATCCTTCTGTACTATTGATGTGTTTGCTTAACTTTGAAACATTTAACTCTCATGGTTGAAGTAGGAGTTTCGTGGCGAAATATGAACGCTCGGCATGAAAGGGTATACCAATCAAGGCTCAACTCACACTGTTCAGCGATACAAAAGATGATACTCAACGATGCTGTTAATCTTTCTCCGTAGTGAACTGTTACCAGTGCGGCGAATCTGACGTCGGGCAAGAAGCGGAGGTAACTTTAGTCGACATTCAGTAGATCTCAGCAGCATAAAGGTTGTCCTTGCTAAAGTGGAACGAACAGCCATATACCTCAAGTGTTAGTGAACTGCCAAACAGCATGAAAACCGGACGGCCCAAGTGGCGTTCACAGGGCGCATTTATCGAAGGACGTATTTTTGAGAAGCTGAATGCACCATGGTTGATGGGTTTGTGGTTAGTTTATCCAAAACGTAGCCGACGCCCTTAATATTGTACATGGGAGGCTAAGGTTTAAGTTTTCTCTTAACCTGGCCACTGAACCTTGCCACACTTCATGATTAGTCCTGCAAAAATTAACCATCTTTCAACGCTGGAATGTATAAGATTATGTACACCTGCTGCTCAACCAACCCTACCTATTGTTTTATCTGTATACGCCCCCGATAATTCTGTTCAAAATTTTGGTCGACATAGTGGGTCCTTGTGAGTTTCAGAGCTTACTAGACGTCGCAGTCAGTGCAGAAACTGAAACGCTAGGCTTTGACAATGCTGAAGAGGTCTTTCGTTTCAGTTGGGTGCTCATTATCTTAGACCCCCGCAAAACAGTTCAGCATTCCCAAACCTGAGTGTACAACAGTGGTCTAACCGCCTTTGTCAAAACTAAAACACCCTTGGTGAGACGCCGCAAAATGTTATCAAGGTCGTTCGAGGTCATTTAACTGAGCCGTCTGAACTTGGCTAGTTGATTTTGAACCTTCATCCGAGAAGGTTCCGTGCGATTAGAAGGCCATTCCCTTGGCGTGCAGGTTCTACAGAGCCGGACGGAGTATTGTCACAACTCCCTCCAATGCGTAAATGTAAAATGTCCTTGCGGCTGTGCCATTTCCGCTTATACTGCCTAGACATTCAAGATTGACTTTGATGACTACCTGACATTATTTCACATACTGCGCTTGTTTATGATCTTTCATGCATGACTTTTGCACTTCAATCAAACGTGTATGGACAGGAAAGCCTTCGAAGAACCTTCCCACTACCCTCGTCATCAGCACGTGTGCCCATTGAACCAAGATGAAATGAACCATGTGGAGAATTATTTGGCTGAAACGACGCAGGAAGCATAATTAAGAGCTGCAACGTGGGTACTAGGAGATGCACCAATCGGTTGCTGAAAACCAGCGTAAAAACTCGACATGACATGAGTTTATCTATTTATTCCCCCTAGTATGTTGTGAAGTCCCCGGCTTAGATAACTTCTGGATAAAAATCAGATGTTTTTCTTTTACGGACGACCACTAACCACTAGTTTTGGATGCGCTAGTTAGTACGAAGTGTGAACACGTTGTATTTAATGAGAATCAGGTAGGGAACATAAGAATGTTCATGTATTTTTCATTAAACCACCCCCACAATGTTGCTAAACACACGTGCGTTTCCATGATGGTCTACAAACTGTTTAGTGTGCGTTTACACTTCCAGCCACGTTCCAGTTTTGCCAACTAATTCTGTTAAACCTAGTCTGATACCCTGAGCTTCTATCAATAAGAGGAGAAACGCAAATTAAACACTACCAAACACCGTCACTCGCAAGCACTAGCAAATGATTGTCGGATGTTTGGGCAGACGTAACTGCGTTTCAAGAAACACAGGCGAAACTATCTCACATACTCCGCTAACGAATAACTTGTTGGGAATAGGCCTACAATGGATGGGAAAAATTGGTTCTAGAAAAGGTATCAGTATGTTTATATCATAACCCCAATCACAAGCGTATACTGAAAAAACATGGAGCATAGATGAGTGGAACAGTACTGTTGCAGCAAGGGCCGTTCGTATGGCCACATGATGGCTGTTTAATATGGGTGCATTGTACACCGCGTATCTTTTCTTCTAGCAGCTATTCGGTCCCCTCATTCACTTGCAGCCCGAAACAATGTGGACAACATTGGTTGCTCTGCGTCTATTCCAGACCACAACCTACTTCACAGCCCGAAAATAATTAACACAGGCGATTCATCACGCAATACCCTCTTACTTGTGTCTTTCTGCGCTTGATCCAGACACTGTTTATTCACAGAAGCTACTGTCTCCGCAACACACCCGATGAACAGAAATAATGCTTCCGTCTTCGTGCGAACACCAAGAGACGGTTCATCTACAAGTCTTTGGTCCGTTGCAAACATATTGAGCGATCAGGTTTTCGTGTAAATAAGTACCTGACCATTATTGTGATCCGGTCGGGCCTTTCTTGGACCATGACCTGTTCACGTAGTAGGCAAAGCATGATGCTTGCAGCCCTGTTGGAAACCGGTGGTCACAAGTGGTTTGGTTCATACGCCTTTTGGATGAAGCCCAACTAACTTGGACACCCAATGCATTCTGCAATAGATCACGAAAGAGTCAGCGCAACAGCTCGAGGATTTGAAGAAGGAGGTCGACCTTATATACTAGGTCTCTCTAGCTAAGAAATCCAGGACAAATATGATTGTTGCAGCGATTTTAGGCGGCCGATTAGGTCCACAAGCCGTTTGATG
>QNGE01010297.1:0-10553 GCA_008508345.1 Paragonimus westermani
TCTCAACTGAATTGTGTGTGCAACCACATCACTTGCCTTTCTATTTCACTTGCGAATACGTGAACGTGGGTATCAAAATTTACAGTGGCCTCACCTCAAAAATCACTTACCAGGAAGAGTAGCCTCTAGGATTGTACATGCTCCCGTGTTGGCGCACAATCCGGTTGATAAGGCCCCAGTTTTGGACCACAGAAATGGCTGAAAGTTTGGTTTGTTAAAAAGGGCACAGTAGTTCTACTTTCAAAAGGTATGTTCGTACAGTTTGGGTTACAGATGTTGTTAACTGTTTCTCAGATTCAACAATGTAAATCCACTGATTTCGCTGGAGAGATGTTTTGGCTCAATATTTAGCAAGATACAGTACCCTCAATTGTGATTTACATCTTAGACCTGGGGTACAGGCATCCTAATTGCATGTCAGTTACGTTGGCCTTCCACTGTGGTTGTCATGTTCACTCAAAGGCAATTTCTACTGCGAAATAGCTATACGACGTGTGTGCATAACTAAGCCCCCTTTCACTCAACCAGGCAGCCTCCACTGTTCGGTTGTTTACCTCGGACTTTTGTGAAGTTTGGACTTCGAATGCAAGATAAGTGATACGAAAATATGTCACCCGCCGACTTGAATAGATTGACTGGTTTTCGGTTGTAATCACTTGCCACGATGCCGACAATATTTGTTCAATTTACACCTAGGTATACATTGATCTTGAATGTTCGTCCATGACTTGAGTTGCCTTCAATCGATTAATAATCAGATTCGTGTATAACACTGACAATTATTTAGTCCACAATTTTGTGCTATTGCCAGCTAGAACCAAACAGAATAGGCGCTGACAAAATTGATTATGTGCCACTATGTTATATTGGCCTCGATTCACAAAAGACTTATGACATTCCAATAGTATGGCTAGCACTCTGAAGTAAAATTCGTCTTTGTCTGGAAAGGTCATTACCTCCCGGCCTAGGAAATCTTATGGCAAACACGTGCAGACTTTTGGATTCGTCTGGCCTTCTCGTTTAGCTTAATATGTTTAACTGGTGAGATCGTAGTTTGAGATTAGCACTGCCGTGAAATACCCACGGATACTAACCACTCTGGTAAATCACGTTAGTGACTCCAGGTTGAATGATGGTCATTGAGGTGATTGGATTTTTGGGGATATCGTTAGCTTGTGGCACAACGGCGGTTTAAGCCGTTGGAATCCCCAATGGTGTAGTTTGAAGCAACAGACTTTAGCCAACTAAATCAAGCTTGTGAGAGATAATTAAGAACCATCAGGATTACTTGAAGGGTTCCGTTTTTAATCGTTTCTGATCATTCCAAACAAAGCCACTAATTGAAGCATGTGTACTTATTCCGCAACCCACTTACACATGCACGCCTGTCGTCATCGGTACGATGCATTCATGGCTGAAATGAAGCAACGACCCGGGCCAGATCTGTCCATTGCATTGTGTTCTAGTGAAGTGCGCATTGAACCTGCATACCACATTTAAGGGGTCTACATATCGCAGTATTTGATCGCAGTTCAAACTGATGAGCAGCAGTGAAGATTAAAACGTGTTGGATCGTTTGTCACAAAATACTCAAACTCTGGACGCACTAGATAACTTCAAACGACTATCTAACTAATCTATGTAAGGGTTGAAAACTATGATTGAGTATTTTCGTATTCATTCATCAGCAGATCTACATAAGGTCTAAGCTGTCATCGGCACAATCAATTTAGGTGATATCACCTGGGTTTCCCAAACTTGTCGACCAACGATATAAAACCATTTGTATGTATCCCTCAGTTTTTCCCGCAGTAAGTCTTGATCTGGATAGACCAGATATAGGAGAACACTTTTTAGAAGGACAAACGAAAAAAAGAGTATTAGCTCGCTGCACATTGTCTCTAAACTTTGAGATTTGACAAGAGATCAAATGCGTAGCATATTCATATTTTAAAATCACTACGAAACAAATTAGCATACGAATGAACTAGCCGTTTGGTTACATTAACTAGCAAAATGAGCACAATAGTGAACGAAGCTTGGTCCGCAGTGGAAGAAACGCTTCAGTGGGTTCTGTTACAAACACAAATGTGGCATTCAGATAAAAATGTGTGAAATCCTTCCACTTTCCCATCCGCTTATTTATTGCCCAGAACTGCTCGTGATAGTGACCAACGAAACTGCTAAATCACATTCTCGTTTAATGGTTTAGTTCAGGAATATGTGTATTGGCACTGAGCTTCTCCCCAATACACTTGCTGAGTTTCGTATCATTTGCCTCTACGAGATCCCACTTGCGGTCCTTTGCGTGCGTCTCTTAGTCAATAATTTGATGTAGGAGTGCGCTATAAAGTGTAGTTGGCCAAGGTGGCGATGAGGAATTTTAATGGTTTCTCTGTAATTTATTGCAACCAACGTCTCCCCCTCATAATACTGGGTAAAAGCCTCGTAGAAATGTCCTCAATGTAGCCACTACGTCCGACTTAAAACCTAATAAGTCCCAAGTGGTCCGGAGGGTTATCACTGGCTCATCTAACCCATTCATGAGAGGCCCCACAAAATACCAACAAGGCTTCCAAATTCACTGACCGCTGTCGACTCCTTCCGCTATTCAGCACGTGTTCCAATGACTGAACCCAGAGGGTTCGCGCCGGAAGTTTGATCTGGCGCAGGACGATTAGTCGCGAGCTGCGATTCAGTCTATTACTACGGTGTAAGTGTCTCCCGGAGCCAGTTGATGACTAAATCAATGAAATTAATGCTAGTCTCACTGCTAGATGACCAGAGGGGATACATTCCGCCTGGTCATTCGGTCTTTCCGTTTCTTGGCTGTATTGTATCTTCAATTTTTCACTCATTTGGCTGCATTTTCTCAAAACTCCATTTTACAATTGTATTACAGACATTTTCTTGCCAGATATTGGTTAAATGTAATACCTGTTATAGTCCACGGCTATCAGGGTAGTAAACCTCCTGACTGAAGGAGAACAAGACGGAATGGTGATGGTCTACTCAAATAAAACTGGTTCTGTATATAATGAACTAACAACCAAATAAAATGAGCAGCTCACAATCAGTGGTGTGTAAACAGAAGTCAGCTAGTAGCAACTGACGGCTTACAAAGAAGTAACACAAACTACCAAAGTGTGTGCTGAATAAACAACCCGGAGTTTATCATATCAACAAAAAAACGTCTTGAAGCGACACATTTAAAACTTGATACTTTCACACTCCTGGTATAGGTTGATTGTATGAAGGAAAGTATGTTGTGGTGCCGTTTGGTTTCCGGGGATTCATTTTTCTGGACCAGTGTATCGTCAACACACCACCCATAAAACTCACAACAGTCAAAACGTTTCCTTATTAATATGGCTCAGAGTAAACTTTAGTTTAATTAGTTTACGAAGGACCAGAATAATGAATTAAAGTACCAACAGAACATAGCTGCTCATGAAAGCCGCCCTGAAAGCCTCCTAGCTGGTGTAAATTTACCACTTTTTTCGGATCAGTCGAACACCTTTAACCCCAGTGAATGACATTTGTAATGAAAATCGTTTCAACACCACAGTCGTTGCCTGCTTCCAGGAGAGTTTATTCCCTTGCATATTTGTTATTCTTCATCACGTATGTGCAAGCAGTTGTTTTTGCTTTCCCAGTGTACACTTGAGTTTTATGCGGAATACGCAAATTTTCCGGGTTTATACCGATGTGTAATTTTGCGTGTTTCTGTCTGCAAAAGACGAGGTAGCAAACTACAGTTCCACACTGTCAACGGCACGCCTATAACCATTTCCGGACAGTGTCCACTAAACCCTCATTTGGGTCTTTGGTGGACATTAAAGCGGGTTTTCACAAACGTCGTGACAGCGTTTGGCATCACCTGCGTCGATTTTCTCCATCATCTTGACCTTCTGCTCGATATGAGAGACCATATTTTAATCGACCACAGCAATAGGCTAAGCATACTTCAACAAACATGCGACAGATGTGGTCGTACAATTTTATATGCCCAACTGGCAGCATCTAGGCCGTTTGTGAATCTCCTCGATGAATTAACAAGACCCATTCGCGCATCAAATGACGTTCCAACTGTGACCTATAATATCATTCATCACATGCACACTAATGCACCATGTCGGGGAGCTCGCCATTTCCCCGGAAACGTTATGACAGAGTCTAAAAATGTGCACTTAAAAGTGACCTTCACCGTTGCCCAAGGCATGTAACACTCCGGTCTAAATGAACGTACCCAGCTCTCTTGACCACAGTTATCATCCCGAATAAACGCCTACGATGTCTGAGCCTATGTTTGATATATTCTTTCGAATTTCACTCGTTGCCAACACCAACCCATAAGAGTAAGGTCTGATCTGGTCATAATTCTAAAAATTCCGCCGTTTGAAATAAGAGAGATATGAAAAGGCATCTCATATTGGATACAATAAGCTCTTAGCTGCTGCCTGAGAGGGCCATGTGGAACACAGTCGAAAGACTTGCCGGAATGAAAGAAAAAAACTGATGTGAGAGCATGAAATTATCCTACCGATGAGCTACACATCATGATAAGCACATTTGTTATGCATCATCGGTTCGGAAGGGGTCATGCTGAGTGAAAGGAAAAAGAGCAACTGAAGAGAAGTGCTGAAAAGAACTCCATTATCTTACCGAAATTGCTGGTAGGTCAGATGGACCGAAAGCTAACCGGGGATTGTCGGTCACCTGCCTTGAATATGAGTGTGACCGTGCTTTCTTTCCATGCACTAGGAATAATGGCAGTCCGGAGTGTCTTGATGGATGGAAGTTTACAGTGTGCACACATTACAAGCCCATTCTTTCAATGTTTAGCCCAAGTAAATTACTTCCGCACGTACCGCTAATCGATTCCCACGACGGGCTGCGATGTCATCAGGATAAATTTTCGAATGCGGTTAGAGGACGGATTGAGTTTTGAGCACGCAGACGTGTTACCCCGTCATATAAGACAACAAACAGTCAAAATGCCTGACGGAAGCACAGTCGTCTCAACAATATCAGTGAATAGTGACGTTCATTAAGTAATTTACACTAGCAGAAACGAGTACCAGTTAGAGATTAGAAGTGATGAACACACTCCAAGCTGGCTCCAGTGCACTATCATGAATTCGATCGATGTGGCCACCACCCAATCCAAAAAACAGCTTGCCCCATCTACTGCTCCACGTTTGTTGTTGACGTACCATCAACCCGACATGGCAAAATGGTCCGAGGTCATTCACACGACAATCAACCCGCGCCTCGTTTGCTCTGCCAAACCGGTTGCCTTCTGTGCGTTTCGAAGAAGCTCTTTACTATTGTCTCGATTACGGTTTGACTTGTGGATTTCGATTGCTACAAATTAATCACCATGTACATGCCATGGCAGTTTCACAATCAGATGGCATTCGCTGCTGCCCTAATTCGACATGCAACACAAGACTGGATTTCGAGTTTCCCCCTTGTCGGCACTCACTAGAAATGTGCATCATAGTCCAGACCAAAATTCACACTCCGGTTCTCCCGCTTGTGAGGCTAACATGTCACATACAACGCTCGTAACCTCAAACTAGTCACGGCCGATAAAACGCATTCAAATGCTCAGCCACAATCCCGCGTGAACAGTGTTCAAATGGAAGGAGACTTGCAGGTAATTGCTATGTTCACTCTAGTTGATAACTCTGTGATCAGGACTCTTCAGTTAGAGTGAAATTACTGACTTCGTTGGACCAATTGAGCACGGTCTGAATCACTGGTAGGACTTCGGGAAGTTAGACCGTTGAAGAGTAAACCCGTGTATACTCAAACGCTGCCTCTGCATTCAGGCAAGCCGTTCCGTTCCTTCTTGACGTTGGTTAGATGGAGGTTTTGTCCGAACGTGAGGGCTCCGACGAAATGTTGGTTGCGTTCAAATCGTACCAGTATGTCCATTACCATTAATACAGTTGCTCCATAATATCCCACAACTATCACTTCATCGTAAGGTCGGCTATTGGTCGGACACCGTAACGTCTCGGAATGACCGGTTCAATTCGTAAGTACTCGATCATGGATTGCAGTCTGATTGTTCGGTTGTCTTGCTGCGTGACGCACCCTTGTTTCTGGTGATAGATGAGTGTGTAGCACTGAAATCTATCAGACTTTGCTTGCACGTATACAGTTCAGCTCCTGAACCACCACAGATGGACAGTGTGGAACACCAAATATTGGCGCTATCCGTGATTCATTCACGTCCCAAAACACATCGATACGTTGAGGACGGAGCGAAACATTTCGTTTGCGAGAGGTTGATGACTTCTGAAATATCCCGTAAACCCGTGCTACGCAAATTCCAGTGGCCAAATCTACGGGAGCATCCTGATAAGCGGTTCGGAATGTCATAGAGAACAGGGTTGGAAACAGCGAATACGTAGAGCCTAGGTCATCTCGAAATGAATGTCGCTTACCAGTGGAATAATTATACGACGAGGCCAACAAAGCTGTTTCTTAGGTAGCTCATATGGATGAGTGGGAGATGTGTTCGAACACCTGTCCCTGAGGGTGTTATTTGTGCTGAAGCAGTGAACTTCACTAACATACTTGACATGAAATGGGGTCAATCAGCTGAAGGATGTTCATGTTGTTGACGGGCCCTCTGTGTGCTGAGCTTAAATGCAGTAGGCTGGTTAGGTATTTTCTACAGATCTGTACCGAAATCAGATATATCCTGAAGGATGTACGCTTGACAGCGTTGTGCCCAACCTGCTAAATCTCCTGCTGGATTACGACGAATGTTGACGTGACCGCATTATACAATCGTGGTTTGCTGCATAAAGCCGTCAGTAACGAACCACGCGAAAAAATCACTCACGAACATTCATAAAAGCTGACTGACGTCAATGCTGTATTGTGGCCTGACCCGTTTGAAGTTCTTGCATTTGATTGTCGGAAAGTATAAACGTCTGCGATGGCTTTGCAGTGTAAATGTTAGGTAGCTTCCATCCGTGCACAATCGTTCCTGAAATGTATGGATGCTTCGTTCACTGATTACTCCATGGTAGTCTGAGGTAATCACTAGACGCGAAGTGGAGCACAACCAGACTCTGTGGTTTTTGATCAATACTAATGCACGCTGCATTAACAGCGAGTTTTCCAATATCTAACCAATACTCTCGCCTCTAACCTCCACCCGCATTCTGTAACCTTCGGACCAAGACTTGTTTTCGATCTAAGCTTCAGGTTAATCGAACGCCACGGCCTACCGTCATAATCTGGAATAACTCCAGTGTTCAATCTGAACACCTTAGTTGACCCCCAGTTCAAGCCTGTTCAAGGTGACTATGTGATAAATTACTGTTGACTTTACTCTCTCGATGACTACGATCAAAAAAATGGTTGTTCAATTGACTCTGTGAAGACCAACTGAGGACGTGGCGTTTGCAAAACACCGTTTCGCCCTAAACTGCGAGAACAGTGATCAGGGCAAGTGAGAAGAGTCATGTTTTGAGAATTAATGACTGTGTATTTGCCAATATGTATGTAATCAGTGTTCGAAATTGTAAGCTTCATCGTACGCATCACCTCAGCGGACAGCTCTATTCAATTCTAGTTCATAATATTCATTTATTCATACACTACATATAAACGAACTGAATGTCCAAAATGTTGAAATGCAGCAGATTTTATGGTGTGGCACATTTTCAGTCCTCCAAGCATTACGACGTTCCAGAGATTTGGGTGTATATAGTCTAAGTGTGTACGTGTCGGTCCGTAGCAAATGCGTATGAACAGGTGTGATCAGTGTTAGGAAGCAAAGTGAACAGTCACTGGAGCCAACGAGAAGACGAGCTTGGGTGTATAGACGTGGAGTATGTCCAGTAAGTGATCAAGCGTGTGTGGGTACGTTTAGGTGAGATATATTCTACGGGCTGGTTCTATGGCCCACTCCTAACGCCTACCACTAAAATTCACCGACGGAATCGATTCGGATTGATCAGCAATTGAATGCCTTCTGTGGTACGGTTGAGTTACGGAAAATTCCGACTTTTATTACAGGCACAATTAAGTTGAATGTGGCAAGCATGTCTGAAGACCATCTCTAGCGGAAATTCACGGTTATCTGTATGGCTAAATTAATGTCGTGAGTAACGAGGTCTGGTGTGATTGATCCGATTTGTCTAATTGTTGCTTCCAAACTTCCGCTCCGGTTGCTCCCTTTCTGCTCTCCAGACGACCATGTTTGATGGAGCCTCCTTTGGACATGATACAGATAAGTCTTGACAACATGATATAACATACGAGTTCGTGTTGAGTCTGGTACCGACAGACTTGCATCACCAGTCCCATGTTGCGAGCTCTCAGCTGTCCAGGCTGCAGCATTGCATCAATTGGTTTTGTCGAACGGCGTTCTAGAAAGGCTTCAACTAGCAATCGTTCAACTGACGAGGAAGGGTTGGTGCAGATGTGTCCAATATTCTGCCAGTGTTACCCACATCTCCCAGCTTTCTGAGACGTTCCGCCATACCCAAACGAGCTGCGGGAATTAAATGGGACGCTTTATTCACTGAGCAGTCACGAAGGCACTTAAACCCGAGAACTTCACTGAACGGATTCGAACTCCTCTGTCATTAACGATTGCCTCATGAATCCACAAGATTACAACCATATGGGTACGAGTGCGGAATTACTGATTAACTGACTTGGCAATGTCGCCATCGTTGTAGCCCATTGGTAGTATGAACTGCAACACATTCTTGAATGCGAAGACTGATAACAATGGTTCATGGTCACCCCAAAAATTGAATCTCCTTCTGTGTCACATCCTATGAAACTTGTTCATTGCAGTTACAAGTGCTGAGCGCTCTCCCTCTGTCCTACTTTGTTTCATGCAAAATTAGCGTGTAGGATGGTGTCCATTATAAAGTATGTATAGTGTCGCTCTGCTGTCGTACTGAGCTGATACTTGGGTACAAACAGTAGACCAGATGACAGAATATCTGTTTTCATAGGTAGGCGCGTGCTCACAGCTTATTTAGTGTCGACCTAATTTCCACGTAACCTACCCTTAACGCAGCGTTGGTAGAGTTTGGGCAACCGCACACCGGGCTCACATTTGCACCTCAGAGTACACTGGGCTCACCAGTCCGAAAGTACGGGTGGAACAAATTTATGGAGCGAATCACCACTCCGGAACATTCAGATTCCAACGGTATCCGGATGAAATATCTCAGACCAAGCAGGTTGCAGCCATAGTTTAGGTGTGGTATCCATTACGAGTAGAACAATCATATTCTCACTAAGATTGACACGACTATAGCAAAACCAAAGTCCGTACAACTCTTCTGGCCCTATGGTACCCATGGTAATAAGATGTACGACCGTAAAGTCCACGTTGGGAGTGGCAAACAAACTGTTGCTTACGCAGATTAGTATCTGTCTCAAGTTAATTTTTCGAAAGGAAAGTATCCATGTAAAATCGAGTCAGACAATGGACAGTCTGAGAAAATCCACGCTAATCGCATCTCAACCGTCTTATTCAGTGCAAAAATTAATCGCCTTAGAAGAATTCCAATTTTGTCCATCATAATAATGTGCGAGTTTCATTAACATCTTATTGCGTGATATTCATTGTGAGTTCTGTCTCGCGAAAGAATCCTCTAATACTCATAAAGCAAAATGTGCGCAATTTCCGTGTGATCTGGAGGTCCAGACTGGTCTACACGTGCTCGGCTCAAGACAGCAACGCCTTCCAACCAACGTGATTCAGGTCTGTTAGTTTGCGATTACAAACCCATTAAACGCCAAGGTTATATTCGATTTGGTATAAGGTTCCACCTAATAAAGCCTTGTGGATTGCGCAGCTAAAAAACAAGGCGAATATTTCCCATGATATGATTATTTCACGATAACTGAACGTCATTTCACACCACTAAGGTTCAACGCATATTTCGGGTGCAGGCGGGCTCACAATGCACGACAAATGGCAACGTATCGAGCACTAAATTCGATCAAGTTCAGTGCAATCGAACACAAGAACGACTGCAACTGTGTTCACGTTTACATTGAACGGTAAGTGGTAGAAAGCGAGTTCGGTTAGTTGAAGAAGATAATGCCGAATAGACTGATAAACAGCTCACCTGACCTGGATAGCGAAAGCAGTCTATCGGTTAATGCGCGCAGAACGAACAAAAGACTTGTCATGCATGAATAGTCATGGAAGCCGGTAATTTATGAAAAAGGTTTCTAAATTATTGCCAACAATATTTTCAGTGTTTTATATACGACTTAAGAGATGGATACCAACGTCTCGTTCTTGCAAACAAGTGAAAATTCATTCGGCGCAAATTGCACCACTTGAAACAGTCCCTGGTTTGAATGCATCGGACGACAATGTGGGTTCAAAATTTGCAATCTAGCATGCCTTACAGTCCGGCGAAAAATAGTTCGAAACAGTGTGAGTGTTGGNGTGTTGGGAACACCACGGTTACGTATTCGGAGGGACTTCGTGATGAGAATACTTCAACAGACATCTAGTTTTGCTCTCCGTTCTCATTGGAATTCGC
>QNGE01010299.1:0-10550 GCA_008508345.1 Paragonimus westermani
ATTGCGCTGCACGGATTAGTCTTGAGTGAAAGGTCTCCAGCATCTGGCATGAAACACACAGCAGTGATGAATCGTCGGTGGAACTCCTGCAGCGGTATGGTTGGATGCCCATTCGGTGATGTGACGTTATAGAATGTCGATCAGTATTCCCCGAATATCCTGGCCTTAAATAGGGAGTCCGGCGGGGACAAGGAAAAAGCTGAAGGTTTATTCCTTCTCAGTCGTTGCATTTGCCCAAATAGGAGGTGTCTGCTCTCGAGTGCTCTGAGCAGAATCCTTCCTTGCACGGGTTTGGTGTGTTCACGGATTTCCTGCTCGCACCTATTTCGGACAATGTGAAATGCGCCAGACCCTCCGCAGATAATTGGGAAGGTGCGTTGAGGATACGACGTATCCTGTGCGGATGGGGTGGACAAAGGAGTTTCACGGTTCACGCGTTGAAACGCATGTTAGTTTTGGGCCACGGATTCATAATCAATAAGAGATGAACCCGGTTTGATTAAAATTTAAAACTGTGGATCTTTCCGGCGGTTGCTGTTACTAACAACGAAGGTGATCAGAGAGTGGTCACTGTGCCCAAGTGGTGGCTTGACAATCACTGTCTACCAGGCGGCTGTCACTAGTGATGATTAGAACAAACAGAGAGCGGATATGACCAGAACGATCACGTGTCGGGACGTTGACATGCTATGCATACGCTCTCCGTTGTATCATCGTTAATAGGGAGGTCGAGGCTCCGCTTTCACAATCCCGGTGAGGAACTGACGTCCAGTTTGTGTTCGGTTAATCAAAACCGTCCATCATATGCAGGAGAGTGAAAAATCGTAATCCTACGGGATTTGTCTTGGTTTATTCATAGAGTGTCGTTGTCGGAGGCGTCTGATTTGGAAGGACGATAGACAACCCCCACCAGGAGTGAGTTTTGGCCACGCAATGCTGGTCGATGCCACAGAGTACCACATTTATCACAGGGGTGAAAACCTTCGATACTCGTGAGTGTGAGAAATATCGTTGGAGGAAAATTGCAGAGCCTCCCATTCTCCTTCGGGCGGAGTCAGCTCGGTAAACTGAATGCCCGGTGACACTCAGTTCACAGTCACTGATGTCACCTGTGGACCAGGTCTTTCTGAAAGCAAACATATGGGGTTCGGTGTCGAATTTATTGAACAGACCCAGACAGCTTGTATACGTGTACTTGAAAGCCACTCCCCCGTTCGATTTCGCGAGGAAGAGTTTGGGAAAAATCATCTAGAATTGAGGAGTGTGGTGGGGTTGGACTCAGTCTGTTCTCCCGAATATATCTGACAGCCTCTCTTTTGGCTGCAGGCTCGACATCACTTGTGCATACTTCAGCACCTCTACAGAACGCTTGACAAACATTCTTGATGCCTCAAATTGCAACCTTCACGCCTCCGTTGAGCTCCACCTTTCGAGGGGACATTTGGGAGCTTTCACTCACGGAAAATTTGATTTCTTCGTCCGCGTGGCGTGGGGTTTGAGAGAAGGCAATACGCACAGCGTCACGAGGTCACTAATAGAACTACCCGGGGGTGGGCCAAGGTGGCGCACTAAACCACAGGACACGACACCAACAGGCTTCTTCATTTCCGAATTCTTGAAAGAAAGAATTTTCTGTGCGTCCATTTGTTGGGTTTCGGGACGGGTAACTCGGAGGAGAGTATTTGTGGTTTCGATTCCCTCAACACTTGTGTCTATGCCTGGGGCATCGATCCTTGGAATGCCTACAGAAATGGTGTCTCCGCTTCTTGCTACAGACACAGACGTCTGAGCAGGAGCATGAACTACGACCTTACTCCCCAGTTGTAGCTTCCGGTCCGCCATGATCGTGACTTAATCTTGGTCCGCTGCTTGCTTCCCACCCTCTGTTGTCGAGAGCGACCGAAGGACAAGCCTTTCAGATGGGCGTCGACGGACCTCAAAGCTACCGTTTTTTCTACCACCGCCCCGTGGCTGAGCATGACTGGTCAGGTTGCCAAAAGGCCAAGTGGTTTTTGATTGTCTCGGCGTGCAGCCCGCTAATGAGTGCGATGATTATGACGTCTGGGAAGAATGTGGATGCTAAGAATGATTGAGCTGGCTCGGTTGAAAAAGTTCTCCGGTAGCTGCCCCGTGAGTCGGTCCTCCTTCCTCTGAGAGCTTTTTTCTTTCTATTGCAGCACACTCCATACGTGCAACTGACAGTGCGACTGCCTTCTTATTGATTTCAACACCTGGGAGGGCAAGAGCTGTGTGCTTATTTGGGGACTGTATTTCCAACTTCACTTTAGCCAGGGCCTGTTCACACTCCGCCATCCCACTCCTCATGATTCCAGTTGAGGAGACCTCAGGTGCAATGACCGCTTCTGAGCCGTTGACGTTACCAAAACCATGTTGGTTCGGAAAACCCAGGCCACAATACTCATCTGGGGTTTATTGGACGGTACGCAGACGTGCTACAGGTGCTCAGATGAGCAGCTCTCACCCGCATTTAACCATCCGCTCGTCGTACACAAGAGGTAGCTCGGATAGTTTAAGCCTGGTGCGTTGTCAAAGCTGCGGAAGCTGCGACGGTTCTGTGACACAGCAGGTTCTTTAGCAGTATTCTAATATAGTTGATCAACTGGTGAGAGGGTGACTTGAACTCTACTAATGGCAGAATTTCCGGCTTCGGTTACAACGAAGCATGTCATAAGACCACACCTTCTGGTTTCTTCAAACCTCGTTAGTGAATCGGACGCACGATTTTCACACATGCGTTCGCTCACCCCTTATCCAGATAAATGATGTGCCTCGCCAGCTTCACCATGCAGCAAAGTTCCACTTATTTGTGTTAAGGAATTCTTGGTTCAGCTCTGCCAAGCTTGAGTTTGAGCGGGCTTCTACAAACGTGTTTTTCTTCCGCTCAGAGGAAACTGGTCCAAAATAATCAAAAGGTCACTTGGAACAACGCCTCACTTCGAGACTTCCGATGTATTGGTACAGCACCCACCAGTGTTCTGAAAGTGCGTTAGCGTGCGGTTTGCCTTTCACCTTTCGTTGTCTTGTTAATCTGTTTGTCGCCCTCTTTTGCGTGATTATGCAGAAGCTAACGCCATAATAGTGCGTTCGGGGTTATGACATACTCACAATATTGGCTGACTGAAGGACCTCACCTACCAGAGATCACTCCCCATTACTTCTTACACGCAAGCCTCAGAAAGTGATGTCTGTGAGATTTTCCGCAGATAAGATACCTTTGTACTTGTAAAACATTGTCGTGGCCTTGTTTGTTGACGCAATAGTCAAAGGTTTTCACGGCTGGAACGCGTTTGGCCCAATGTGTGTTGCCAGGCAAAACCTTGAGACTGCAGCACTGATCGGATGAATGCTCATGTGGTCAGATGGATTGTCTTCGTATTCGACATCGACCTTCTCAGTACAGTATCCGGTGAGTCTAGAAGTCAGCAAAATTGATGTCAATACACTGTAATTTCATCTGGAACCACAGACCTTGGTGAATTTCTCAATCTTGTCCGCTGTTTCCTTTGCATCTATTGGTGATTCTACATCAGATCAATGAATCTGTTGATAAACCACCTTATAGTGCCTGATAACATCTCAGAATGGCGTCGGGATATTGCCTGAAATTTCAACGTGCTGCCATTTCTCAGTTTGCAAACGACTCTCCGATAGTCGTGCAAAGCATTCCCATGCTATTAACTACCACACTAACGTTACAGTGATGACGACCGATGATGGCCAAGGCTGTTCGACCGAGCGTATCTAGGATGATGATAGAAAAACAAAAGCCAATCCCCTTAACTGTGCCTAACATCGCTACATCAAACTTTGGCACCGCCTTCAATGTGTCTTTAATTATTGTTTAAAAAGATCCTGGCAAATCACCTGAAAACTAGTCCGAGGTATTGGTCCACCGTGGCTGAGCATGACTGGTCAGGTTGCCAAACAGCCAGGTGGTGTCTCAGCGGGGTTAGGACTCATAGACGCCTGCTCAGTCATAGATGCGATCACTCTAGACCAGGGGCAGCTTCCCAAGAACATATTCCGTTCGGTAGAGGAAGGACGAATCTGACGGTAATGATATAATCCCCGGAAGGAAACACTTATGCTTGAATTCGGTGATAATTCGGGCCACCATGGTGTAGCTGGCTCTCACGGCTACTGGAGGCGAACGGATGGAAACAGAATGGCGCGAGATATGNTTGAATTCGGTGATAATTCGGGCCACCATGGTGTAGCTGGCTCTCACGGCTACTGGAGGCGAACGGATGGAAACAGAATGGCGCGAGATATGTTTGATCCCAACTGCAGTTGAACAGTACTCGGTTCAATCGCCTATGAGGTGCCTAGGACCAGGATAACGCAGTAAACACAGAAAGTGCCCCACCTTTCTAGGCCGAAAAAGGTTCCAAAATCGGGCCTAGAAAATACTGATCGTTGTTGAGTAGGAGTTCCGACTGCGTTCCAGTCTACCACGCGGATAAACTTGAGGAATCAGTTTGCCATAAGGGTGGGACTGGTGATGTGCGCAGACGCGCACAGCGTCGGGGTGGAAAAGGTCAAGTGGATTCAGTATCGAAGGCGTCAGATGTTTTGGAATTGGCATAGGCTTGGTTGAAGCCAGAGGCATCAGTACAGTGGTACTCTCTCCAAGGATTGGCCGTTTAAAGACTTGGGAGGATAGACAGACTCTTGTGGGGAGCGTCGTGGTCTCGGATACATGACACTACAAACAACACGGATGTGAGGCATTAATCACGCCGCCGAATCGCAACGTTAAAACAAGGAAAAGAACAGCAACCGTAGTTTGCGTGCATCGTAGCCGTGGCTCTTCGTCAACTGAATGCAAACTTATGCTAACATGGTTTATCCTTGTGAGTTTATTACACCAGAGGTAGACTGCACGCTTTCGTCAGCTTGTTAAGGGCATTTTACGCACATTCTCTCTGTTTGTACAGTGTTGTTTGGCGCTCCTGAAAAACTGGGTCCAGCAGCATCTCTAGTTTTGCTAGCTCCAATTTTATCACTGCCGCAGTGAGCAAACGCAGGGCAGCAAGTTGTCTGACTGAGCTTGTTACGCTCCACCTTCACCACACTTGAAGTTAGCGGCCAGTTTGGAAGCACAATGCAGCCGTCCTCAGTTCGTTAGTCTCAGCATATTTGTACCTACTTTAGACGCAAAAGCTCACACTTAATTTCTCGACCTGACACATCGAGGGATTCTGAGTTCCACCAGCCTGTCTGGGCCGCGTATTCATTCCTTACAATTCTACGTCCCAATGGGATTGTGTGCAACATACTTCTTACCAAAGGCATTTGGCTGTCGCTATGACCAGGGCGACCAAGCCAAGCGAGTAAAACAGTCAAGCTACGTAGGACAGAATGGTTCGTCGAGTAGTTCGGCCATGCTAAGGGGAGGGAGCCAGGCACGTGGGCATTTGCTGCTTGTTTCAGGCTGGATCGTGGAAGCAGGAATGCTTGGCTGATGGCTGATATTGGTAGGACCATAGAGAGAAGCCTCGTGTTGGCTACGTCCGCCTTTCCATCTCCAAACTGGATCAAGTCGGCGAAGGCGAGTTACCACTCACATCGCAAAACGGTACCAGTCGCCTCAAAACAAGTAGAATGCGTCTGTATAAGCAGCTGTCGGGCAATATCCTCCAACATGCAGCACTAGTTCACATTGGATTCACGGTTGAGTTGTCCCAGAGTAACGAAACACTTCTTTTCTGTCAGCTGGAAAGGTCACAAGT
This sequence comes from Paragonimus westermani, assembly GCA_008508345.1. Lineage (NCBI taxonomy): Eukaryota > Metazoa > Platyhelminthes > Trematoda > Plagiorchiida > Troglotrematidae > Paragonimus > Paragonimus westermani. The sequence continues at coordinate 5,754 of QNGE01010299.1, forward strand.
TTTGCGCCATCTTGCTTGAGAGTGCATCCTTCAGTCAATGACCTTACGTAGACGATTACAATAATGTGTGGTTACTCAAAGAAGGCTGTTGACGGTCTCGTTATATCCCAACTCCGTTTCCAGTGGGATATATCCGTTTAGCACCTCCAGTTCTCTCCCAACAACTCGATGAGGTATGGAAGCCCATCAACGTAGTCGTCATTAGAGCGATTAACGATCAACATGAAAATGTGAATGCACATTAAGTAGTCCGTAGGACTCACTGAAATTCTTTACATCCTTCCCCGGAAGTCCGTTACAAACACTGGAATCCCCAAGTTCACTTATTGGCCCCGATATCTGTTGACGCTGGTCGTGTATCCTTGGGACTAAGTCCGTCGGTTAAATGTTGGCAAATTGATTTCGAAGGAACTTCACACACGACTGAATGTCTAATCGCTTGCCACAGCTCCGCCAAACGGGACAGCATTGGGACCCAGCAGGATTAGTGGAGGCTGAGGCAGTAAACACAGGGTTGATCTTCGTGCTGAATGGTGTGATATCAGTAATAATGCACATTTATGAACGAATGTGCGAGAAGTGTGCAATCATCATAGATAACGACATGCGACAAAAACCAATACATGATTAAATAGTGATGCAACCTTGAAACTTGCTGGCAAAAAGGACGTGCTATGAATGGAAACCATAATAGTCTACAAACCTTCGACGCAGGTAGCCTGAAAAAGGATATATCGTTTGCTGCACAAAGTCAGTCCAGAAAAGGTGACAATACATCAGTGTGCCTTTGCAAGTTATGTGCAAGTCGATTTTTCAGATAGCTCAACGCCACTCCGGGGAGTACGTCCGAATGAATCCTCGGAATGGGTCTCACCATTACTAGATGTGAATAGCGTCAAAAAAGTGTTGAATTAAGTGGTCTCCTGCGAGGCAGAACAGGAAATGTCAAAATTTAGAAAACGACTGGCAGGCTTCGACACAGGACATCTTAAACTGCTGGAAACTGTTGAAATGTTAAAAATCTCGGAATTTGTTATATCGAGACAGGGTCTCGTGTATCCGCACGTCGCGTACGGTTCACTTGCACAGCGGATGTTCATGGGATTAGGAAGAATATATTCGCACGTCTTAAGTTAGAAAATGTATGGTGGTTACATGTGCTATGACGAGTAATCTGTGGGTAAATTTTTGACGGAGACTTCGCGCGATGTTAATCACGTTGTATTAATTAATAAAATAAATGCCATTGTCAACTAGTTGTATCGTTGTTTCGTGACAATTGAGCATCTGGCAACTACCTTTAAAATGATTATCCCGTACGTAGTAACCCTACGCCAAGTAATTCGCCCTTATATTAACCCAAATCTAAGTAGTTATTCTCCAATCAACGCGAAACCACGTAATCCACCTTGGATCAACCAGTGACCACGTGATCCACCCTTAATTCAACCTGATACCACGAAATCAAACACGCATTTCACATAGGGAGTGAAAAACATTAGGAATAAAGGAGATTCTATTGCAGCGATTGAAAAGCACACAGTGGAATCTTATCATGTGCATTTCAAAATTCCGTATAAGCTCGTGTTTCATAGAGAAAAAGAAAGATATGCATTAAACCAACCGCTTCAAAACATTATCAAACAAAATAATAACCGGATGAAACCCACTAAAACGGGGATGTATATCAATATGAACAATGAAACGTATAGTTTGCAAAATTGTCCTCATGCTAAATGATAAGACAGTTGGTTAGGACTCATAGTGTGCACAACTTCAAGCAGTTGAAAATCAACCTCATGTGAAGTCACATAAAAAAGCAACAGGCAACACACACTTTCAGGGGGCGAGATTCATAAGTATTCGAATCACGCCACTCCTATTGTTTTCACACTTCCCTTCATGCTACAGGATAGGAAAACTGAATAGGACTGATGACGTGCACAAATTAGCGCAGTTAAAAATCAACTCCACGTGAGAACTCATAGTGTGCGCGACAGTGTTTCATGCTCACTTCCCCCGTTGTCTCCAGTTTTCTCAATCGATGGGTTCCCTCACGGTCACAGGCGTCGTATAACAAACATCACACACACCTGTGTATCTCATCTTGTCCGGTTTCTAGATTTGTCTCCTGAGATATGAATGTTCTCACGTTCAAAGCATACTGTGTTATTGTTACGCTCCACTGACCTTCTACCACACGCCGCAGGATGGATTCTTCAAAGCATAAGTCATTTTCACCGCTAGCTGCGATCCAGTGGTCTCCTCCATGCAACGATGAAGCAGTTACCTTGCAAAGAGAACACGCACTGATTTTGCATGGTTCATCTAACAGTGTTTAAAGTAGTAATCATGCACTTACCACAATTCCTCCGGATGATTGTCTTTGAAGGTTGACCATTAGTTCACGGTAACTGGCTGCGCTGTTAACCAGTAAAGCATGTGCGCGGATTTCACGCACATCCTGGCCGTGAGCGTCCAACAGAGAAAAAAGCAGCGTTGTCGGAGACGTTTCTTCAAAACGGCCACACCCTTCACCATTTCCGGAAGCATTTGCATTATTTTTGACAGCTCAGAGGAAACTGCAGGTTCGCTTTTTGGCAGTGCCACCAGAGTTGGTGCAGCCGCACTGATGGGCAGCCGTGACAACGTTGGCGGTGACATGGGAGCAAGGGGAGGTTAATTGGGGTAGAGCTGTCAAAAGATGGGCGAGAATATGACGTGGAGGGGGGATGAGCCTGGCCGGATTGGGGTAACTGCTGTATCAGCCATTTTAGTAAGGGGGATGGAACGGTGCATCGAACACTATGCGGGGGACATCATTAATGAGAGCGACGTTGGTGGGGTAGGTGTTTGAAAACAAAATAGAGCCTTTAACAGACTTCGAGCATCTAGGCAAAGAAGGACAACTGATAGGTGTATCAACGTCAGAATAGACCAGTTTGACGGGAGCAGAAGCGGAAGATCTTTCTGATGAAAGTCTATACGATGGTCCTACTGGTCGCGTTGGCTCATTAGGCATGGACTTCAGTCCGCAGATGAAAGACTCGGACGGGAAGACAGAGAAGTTATCAGCTGAACCATAGGTGGCCACATCATCCGCGGGGTGTTCGGGCGAATACGCACTGTACACATCCCTGCCCGACCGTACAGTTTACAATAATTCAGCAGAGAGACGTGTATTAGTTTTTTCGAGAAGTTACAGTGAGTAATGCTGAATGTGGGGTGAGATAAATGTGCATAGCAACGGACAAGTCTAAAACGTTGTCACAAACATCATTGTCCCAAATAATCCGCAAAGCCGCTGGTCCGATGTATAATAAAAATTGTCAGTATCCCATAGCATTCCGGGTCTTAAAGCCTGTAAACCCGCGGCATTTGCGTGAGAATTCACAAGATTGGCTCTTCCGACATATGGGAGTCCGTTCATATATACGTCAGAGTGCTTTTTAGCCCATACGGACGTGCTTGGAAACTGGCCCCAATGTCCAGATAATAATCATACGATGGACAACAATCAGACACACCGAATGCATATGGTTAATGGGGAAATCGGAAATTATATCGAACGGTGACAGTGTAACTGGTGACAGAGGCGTATAGCATGCGGTGCGAACCGATGCGTCCGTTCGAACACAAGTTTAGGGCGTAAGCGTGACTGTGCTCGCAATATAGTCTTCGTTGGTCGCGCTGGTCCCAGCCGTAGTATGCACCGTGCCCGCGTACCTGTTTAATATACGAGCGGGCCAGCGTGAAACAGGCTACCGTTTTCAAATAGACCATAGCCGGAACATTGTTAATCACGGTCATTGCATAGCACATCATGCACTTCTTGCAATACCTCCAAAATATGTACGTTGATGTCTTCCGGTTTGTTGTCTCCTACATACATACCAACTACAAACGGCTTGGGTACGATAGGCTCTCTCAGGCGACAGAACACAGGCCACACTGTAGACTTTCCTGCATTCGTTAATGCTAAACTATCAACAATAGGCTGGAGTTCTACAATTGGAACGGTTCGTTGTACGCCTATTATTCACACACGCCCTTATCTAGCATTTGATCTTTTGCATGCTTACAAAACCGTTGCACTCATTACCCAGATTGCTGGAAAATGCAAAATTGGCGCTCATTATTGATTCACCAGAATGAGCTATACTTAGGAGAGATATACCCAGAAAATAAAACAGGCTTATAACCTACATTCAAATTTTCCCCACATATGTAGGCCCATTTGTTATGTTTTACACACCCTTGTAACTACCGGCTTTACAGGACATGTAAATCTTCAGACGATGATTAATGGTAGCCGATATCAACGGAGTAACGACTATCACACAAAGCACTCCACATAAAGCTGGGAAAAATACCCTTCCCGCATGGCTCACACAATTGTAGTGAAACCTTGTTCCAACCCTTTGTGCCTTGTCCAACCTCAAAACCCCCCTTTTTAACCACCTGAAAAACTTTGTGTTGCAGAATATGAAGTACACTTTGAACCTAGGGCTTATGAGGCAAACTGACTTCATAGTTCTTACGGGGTTCGGGTTACCACCCATGCTGGCACCAATTAGGAAATTAGTAAGGAGTGAATTAGGACTATTTGGGAAGTTTTAGGGATGCTTTATAGGAATAGTCAAGTGGTTGATGAAAATATGTTTAATCGCCTGTGAGTCAGTATACTCTCTATTCACATAATACGTCGGACACATGACATAAAGGAATGTCATCAAGATCGAAGAGGCGGTCTTTCTACGTATATACTCGTTCTCTAGTTAGCCCAACTCCGATCGT
>QNGE01010300.1:0-10548 GCA_008508345.1 Paragonimus westermani
CAGTTGTTCATAACGTTCCCTGGAACTGTCTCCTTCGCAAGGAAGTACCAGAGAGATACGTGAATCTACTGAGGTTATTGTACGCTCAATTTGAAAGGAGGGAGAGAGTTTATTGACGACCTTTTAGAGCATTCATCACTTTTAGTGGTGTTCGACAGGGATGTCCTATTTCCCCCTTGCTGTTCAATTTTGTCATGGACGACATTCTGGAAGGGCGCTTCGTGAACCCAGTGGGCTTGGTGTTGAGCTTCCTCCTGGCGTTAGATTGACTGATCTAGAGTACACGGACGACATTGTCTTAATTAACCCCTCTGCCGAAGACATACAGTCCATGCTGAACGAGGTCAGTGATCGGGCTGGTTTGTATGGAATGAGCTTCGCACTTTCAAAGTGCAAAGTGCTGCTTCAAGACTGGCGCATTTACATCCCTACTTTCTTTATTGCGGGTAATCCGCTGCGGACTGTGGACAGTTTCACATACTTGGGTAGCATTATCTCGCCGGTTTGTAATATTGCTGATGAGATATCAGCGAGGATAGCAAAGACTTGAGTTGCCTTTGCCAAACTGCGTCATTTGTGGCGTCGAAGAGACGTTCGGTTGTCGCTGGAAAGAAGGATATATAACGCCTGTGTGCGTTCCATTTTGCTGTGTGATTCGGAAACGTGGCCTTTTCACAAGGAAGATATCAACAGACTTGCTGTTTATGACCATCGTTGTCTCCACCAATTGGCCCACATTAAGTGGGCTGATCGCGTGAGTAATGTGGCAGTTCGCCGGCGCGTATTCCGGAACGCTCGGGATGCGCGATCAATTGACCAACTAACTACGTTACACAGCTTGCAATGGTTGAGTCACGTGCTCCGTATGCCAGCTGGGCGTTTGCCGTACCAGACATTATATACTGAAGCCCTCAACAACCGGGTGAAACCGCGTGGCGGTGAAGCAACAACGTGGTCACGAAATATGAAGACCTTGACTGTTGAGGTGAGCGGCGGCCCAGACCAAAGTACCTTTTGGTCGGGCCCCCGGATGTTATGATGACGATGATGATGATTGCATCATCTGGGGTGAGCACGGTGTGGAACTTTCTGAACACTCCACGTTTCAGCGACATTTCGTGATTAATATCGGCCTTCTGAGAGACCAAATATATACCCGTGCACTTATTGGTCTGCTATCCGTTCGGAATACGAAGGTATGTCAACACAAATAACAGCGATTACGGAGGCCATTTGCCAAACATAATCAAGTGCTGACATCAGCGGCAGTCAGTAACTAACACTTAACCAGATGTCTCCTGGGTGATGGAAGTTCTACGTCGACGTTTCGAGTGTCGGTGATATAGGGAGAGTCAAATGAATGAAATTTGTGATTCGACGCCGTTTGTTGTACTGCCTGCGGCACTGCCAATTAGTTGGCCCCTCATGATACCACAGAAGTCGTTCAACTGTGCAAATACAACTCAATACCATCGTGCTCAATTTGTTCCTTAGACACTGAAGAGCACAACCAATGCTGGGCGGACTTTCTATGGAAGTTTTAATGCAACCCTTGATTTTCTGCCTGTGCCGTATACTAGAGGTATTACAGTTAATCACTTGACTGACGAAAATCAAGGCTGACGTCGAATTCATTCCGACTGGCTACCAGTGGTGAACCAACGGATCGTTGATTTCAAACGAGTAACTTGCACCCATTTGGACCGCAGCACTCCTCTCCGTTATTGCCTAGGTTGCCGGTTCGACCCCAATAGGTATTGACTCAGAACTGAACGTAACTGGCTCTGGGTCGACGTTTTGGACAGTAATGCCACTGTCGTGATGACCTGGGAGTAGTTGATCACTCACAGATCCTATGCTGTGTCCAAATGTGCGCGTAAACTTCGAGACCACAAATATTTACGGTTGCATATTTTTTCTACCAGCAGCTTCGAATTATTGTTGACTGGCGGACACGAGGCGAATGGTGGAGAAATTGTGGCACCTGCTTTAGAGGTTGTGCGACGACAGATCTCTAAACACTTTTCTGAAGGGGACAGCGAAGTTGCTTATCGAACTGTCATAATCCAAGTAGCCAGCAGGTGCTGCGTTGCGAATAGCCATTCTATTTTAGCTGAATGGCAACGATACCTCCTGAAAAGTATGATCAAAGAAGAACTCTAAGAATTCGCAGCAATTTAGATGAAGGCCAAAGATGGACGAACCATGCACCAACTTGAGTTATCATTTGTCGTACTCATTATTATGACTCTTGAAAGGGATTTATAATTCCCCGTGAAGCGTGTGCAACTGTTCCACAAGTGCCGTAATCGCGTCCTTAGATCAGTTGACAATCATTTGAACTGGTCATCCTATCGACCATCTGAATTAACTGTTCACGCCATTTTTGTTCACACCGTGCCCAGTGACTTAAGGTGGGCCGACTGCTGTGTGCCGTTGTTTTTGTTGCAGTAGACAGATTTAGGCGACAAGCATAACACTTGGACAATATCTATCACGTAATAACATTTTGGCGAAGTACTCTCACGCATCTTCTTCATTTTTGGACCATCCTATGCAAAAAAACCACTGTCTAGCAGTGGCTTCATTGGAAAACTGCTCGTACAGACTGTGACCACTTGCCTGCTGCGCGTGGTAGAAACCAAACTGCAGATAATACTTTAACAGTGAAAGTACTTCATAATCATCTCGGTCAGAAACCCTTACCAAACTTCGACGGCTTAGAATTACGTACAAAAAACGGCTTTATTTCAAACTGGAAACCCCAGGCAGCACACGTTGGGACGACAAGGCTTTGCAGCGCGTAAAAATTTCATATACTATGTTAAATCGCTGATAAACCCCTTAGTATTTCCGCTCCGCCTCCAGGTCGTACTTACAGATACAGTCCACACCACAGTATCAAACGAACGGTCTTTATCCAAGAAATTTTTGTCAGTGTTTATGACGGACGGGCACGTAATAATAGCAATATTATTATTATTATTATACTTCTCAACGCATATGTAAGAAACACGCTGGTTTATGCGCGATCACTGCAGATATTCAGAAACTACACAAAAACAAATAAGTCATGAGTAGCAAAACGTGAAGCCTTCCGTCAAGAAGGACGTGATCAAAAGGCAAACGAATGCAGTTTATGAAAACTTTGACGCACGTAACAGAGAAGAAGATAGTTCAGTCACTTCACAGATTCAGTCTCAGAAAAATGGGATATTACACTAATTTACTTTCTACAAGGTCGTGGGATGGACAATTTTTTTAAATAGTTCAAGGTCACTCCAGGAAGAATGCCAAAACGCATCTTTGGAGTGTTTTGCCATTGCGGAATAAAATTGGCCCCCGAGAAATGTCGAGATAGGTCGGCGTTGGCGAGGCACAGCGGAAAATCACCAAATCCAGCAAACGGTTGGGAACATACCAACGCAGGTATTCGTCGATTCCCAGAAAAACTTTAAAAAGTTGAACATCTCGCAAATTATCCAGACAAGACGAAGTTCTGTGCGCTCATTCGTTTTAGAAAAGTTTCCTTGCTCAATGGATAATACGGGGATCGAAAAGGAGAATGTGCCCTAGTAGCACGACCTTTCCCTGAGTGTTCCCTGAGCGTTCCCCGAGTGATCCCTGAGTGTTCTAACTAGACACTTTGGGAGCACTCAGGGAACGGTGGGAGAGAAAAATGCGCGCAGCCCCATTAGGCGACCTTATCATATGCCACCCATTATCTGTTTTCCCACGTAGCACATTAGCGTTAAACGGAACTCTAATTCCGCACAATAACGATGACGCAATGTTCAAATTCACGCGGAACGATGTAGAAGGCACATCAATATTCATACGCTATATATGAAGCGCAATTTTTACGGCAACATCTGTATAACGTTGACGAGTACGTATTCATATTCGCAGTGCAAAAATGTCGGTAACGAGATCGTCGGTTTCTTTCGTTGCCAGCAATCTGGCCTTCTGTATCCACCTTTGAATGGTTCCCTTGACGTCGACGTGCGAAACGCCGGGGTAAGCCTTCTTCATGATGGATTCAACACTTAACAAGTGATGATTTTTGGTGATCGAACATACCAACGATGGCTGCGGCCAACGGTGAGGAGACAATGGATACGCGATTGTTCACTACTCTCCAGTTTATGGTTATCGCCACTTCATCCGTCAATAATGTTCTCATAACATTACGGGTGCATTCACCTATGAATGTGCCGCCGACACTGCTGAGAAAGGTCAACTGCTTACTGTAAATCGGAAAAGTCAAATATACCAGCTGGGTATATATTTCTGCTTCTTCCAGTTTCATATTCAGTAGCTGCATGTCCCCTACGGACTGCATGGGGAATCGCACGGGGAAGTGTGCAGTGGCTGACGTACCTGGAGCTGCATGTTGGAATCGCAATGCATTCACTTTCAGCCGTAGGGCATGCAACTCCTCGCGGATTTGGATGTTTTGGAGAACTAAGTTTTCAATTACACCCGGTGAACACGGTGATTATTTGTATTGAACAAACTTACCTTTTAACTGTCTCACTTCTTTGGTTGTGTCGTTTTTGCACACTGCCTCACTGTGTGCTGCTGGTGGACTAACGATGGTGGAGCTAAATGCGTACTGACTGACATTTCACTAATGACATACCCGGAAGCAATAGGGCTGGAGAAAGAGGGCAGGTTCTCCAGTGACCCCAATATCCATCGTGTTTGAGATGGAGATGCACGAGACATATTCTCCAGTTGTGGTGGTGGTGGAGATTATTCGATATCGATGCCGTACACTGGAGGTTTCCGTTTATCTTCCACTTCATACGTGATGTCAGAACGAACGATAGAATGTCTGCAAATGTGACCTAAGGCGATTTCACTATACCTCTTACGTTTGCCACCGCGATGGTATGTCTGATAACTGTTTCAGTATTCGTTGGTACCTGTAAGCCAATTGCAAGTCATCTGGAAAATGTTAGGAAAATGAAAAGCGCATACCTGTTGCGCGATGCAACTTGAATTTGTACAGGCTCGAACCAGTAGGTGCTGTCATTCCACCCAAGAGCAACTTGTGATGCTTCGTGGATGGCAATCCCGGCCAGAGCGCAAACCCTGGCTGCGTGATCCGCGACCTGTGCACTATGCAGCTGAAGTCGCAGAATATTCACGTCTTCCGCCCATCGCCCACGTACGGCGTGGATTTTGCATTCAGTCAAACCAAAGTGGACGTATTCCCCACCATTGATGAATGTGCACTCACACTGCCGTGGTGTTCCCAAAAGAGTACGTGCATCCAACGGCAGCTGAGGCAACACTTCCCTTAAGTGACTGAGCATAATGCCGACGGCTTTTAAAGATAGACGGGCCTCTACAGCAATCGCGCGGACAACTTCCATGGGTGTCCTCTTCCTCTCGTTCGTACCGACGACGTCGTCTGAACTGATGATGGCAGTAGTGTTGAATGAAATTGTCGCCTACCTGTATCCCGGCGCCATAGATATAGTCCTTGTCATCACTGCTTGAGTGTTCGTCGAAGTGGAAGGCTGAAGAACATGATCAGTGGACCATGCTTCCGTTGAGGAATCTCCCATGACACTTTCCAAGACCGAAGACGTGGTTGCAAGTGGACGTTCGTCCAGATTTTCAAGTTCACATAGAAAATATCACTTACCCCGAAAGTATTGCAAAACTGGAGGAATCAGTTGTTTCTCCCCCGCAACAAAAACCGTGGGTGTCTTAAAGTTACCTCCAGAACGCTCCTGGCGAGTTAGTTTGGCCAAACGGTAAGCGTTTGCACGCGAACAACCCCTCGGCCTTTTCGACTCCTTAGTGCTCATTTTCCACGTAACGAATTAAGCAAGATGGCTGAAATTGCTCCTTCGGTGTGGTCACCATTAATGTGAATTGGTTAGACAAAATAAAATTCACATGAGTGGTGTAGGTCTGCTCACACGTTTTTGAGTAGCAAAAAAGGTGTGTATTATTTTTATCGACCTTCACACATGCGAAATGATACACAGAACCCAGACACAAGGAAGTTTGGTGAGTGTTCTAAAAGAAACACTCGAAGTTCACTCAGGGAACGGCTGAGTGTTCCAGTGTGCTACTAGGGTGGGGTTATAACATTTACTTAAAAAAACAATGTGCTAGCGGAATTGTTTGGGAAAGAACTCATACGATATTATTATTTTTGCTATGATTATTGAAATATGTAACACTGTCTACTGTTTGTTGTAGTATTTTGTTATGTACTCGTGAGTTATTCGGGCGTACGGAGAGTTGAGTCGACGGTTTGGAGAGCCGCATGAAGTGAGCGTCTGATAACTACAGCCTACATGACGTCGTTCTGCTAGACTTACTATCAAGCGCCGCGTTTACACGTTGAGGGGCGTTTGGATGGTTATCTACGTGATGCGCATTTGTCGGCAAAATGTTTCCCGGACCACACACAAAAAGGTCATCAGGGGATACACAGATGGCTATTCGAAGACGAGCAACTCAACACGGGAAGAAACTTGGGAGTTCGTGATCCAACGTGCTCACTTGGTCAAAAAGTTTGCGGAATTTTACTTTATGGAGCCCAAATTAAACAGTGATGTGAAAATGGTGGCACACTTCAAATATCATGAAAAGTTTTGTTGCTGTGGCTTCGGTGAGAATCTCACAGCACCGACTGAGCAGTTGCACTTAAATTTGACTTCTTGATGCTGCCAGCTGGAAGGCTAAATTCAGAAAGAGCATCCTCCAAACGTAGTGCTCGCAATTCATATACTTCCAATTCAGCTAATCTGCTCAACGAAAACTGGAATATCCCGTGGGTTAACAATACATTGGTAAATTACGACATCAGTTGAGAGTCAGATACCGTTTATTCTGACCCCAGATGGGAATGGCCAACAAGCTAAATGCCATTTCGGCTCTCGTCGACAGTTACGCTGTCGTAATCGAACGTGTTACCACAACTAAAACAAATGGACTCACTGTCCAAACATGGTGTTGTCGGTGGCCCCTTTGCCCGTATTTGCTATAACAACCGGGTTAACTGCCTACATATGACGCTTCTGTGAGACCGGATCTAAATGTGCTTGGTAGAGACTAGATTGAACATCCATTCTCGAATGTTCACTAAGACGTTAACACGGTTGAGGATCAGTCACAATTTTGGGTGCGCATGCGAAGCAGTCAAACACCAAACGAGGCCTGAAAGGTTGAAAAATTATGATGCATCTTTACTCCTTTCATGGAAAATAGTACGCATGCTCTGAGAGGTTTGGGCCCAAGCTTAAACTCTTCGTAACAGGTTTGAAGTCGAAATACGCCAGCGCAGCAGGAAAAATAAGGGTGAATTCGCCAGATATTCAGATTGGACAGTACCCGCACCTAAACCCGAAGGTACGCTGAAAACTTATAGAGACTATAGAATAACAAGGGGCCGTGTGTTACAGCTAGTTCGTTGTCCTACAATAAGAAGGAGGACGCACGCGCATCCTTATTTGGGAGTGAATTTTTATAGGACTGACATTAAGACACAGAAACAGGTTGAACTGGGCGAAAGTATATGAATCCGCAGTAGAAGTAACACTCCTCTGAGTTTGCTCCACGAAGTCCACAGCCCATTCGGACTTAACTCCGCACCCGCTTTTCTTCAGCGCATCACTGACTCACTTTCTGATAACGTACTTGATACGCACGCATATCTTGATGAAATTCTAATTACCGACGTTGAAGGGAATGACGAATCAGGGTCTTGAATTGAAAAATGAAAGGTGTAAGTTCCTGGTCATCAGTGTGTAAAAGGGTTGGATTGGACGAGTGAATCAATACGAAGTCAACCAGTGACTCGCAGAAGGCTGCGGCCAATCGGTGTCGAAAATACGAACAGACTTGTATGTCAGCGCGGGGACCAATCAGCACGCACGGTGCTCCAGCATCGGATTTTGTTGTAACGAGCATCGGAGTAAAACAAGTTGTTTAATTGCGCCACGCGTTGAAACAAACGAGCTGTAAGCGGAGCCGAGCCGACCAATGAGAAAGCGAAGGTGTCAACACCAATCGTAATTCTTTATTTTACCGATGCGTCTAGTCTATAAAATAACCAATAGAAATTCAATAAACTGATATTTGCATTGTGTCACGAAGAATGACTTTTGCTTTTATTCCGGAAGGTAGCGATTTTCAACATGGTGTCAGATGAGAAGGATGAAGCTGAAGTTGACAGAAAGAACACTACGACGAACCCATTGACGATTGTTCTGTCCGAACCGCTGGATGTGAACGGCACGAACCGACTTGCGGACAACTGGTGGTTATGGAAATAGAAGTACGAAGACATTTGCTTGTTGGCCAATCTTGCAGAGACTAGTAAAGAATATCAGCTGGCTATGTTTCGACATGCAGTCGGAGATGAGGGAAGCCAAATTCTGGAAAATTTCACCTTCGAGGACGAAGAAGACAACAAAGAACCGAAGGTGATCATTCGAAAAACGGATGAATAGTGTCTGGGACAAAAAAACGAAATGTTTGAACGCTTTCAATTTTTTGAGAGGAATCGACAAGACGGAAGAACGATAAATCAGTACTTTACCGTCTTAAGGAAACTAGCGAATTCATGCATTCTCTGCAAGTGCATAGGTGAGAGTCTCATCCGAGACAGAATGGTCATCGGTATTCAGAATTCCGTCATGACGGAGAGACGGTTGAACATCCCAAAGTTGACGCTAGCTTAGTGGATCGACATCTGCAATAGTGAAGAGGCAACGGAAAAAAGAATGACACATTTGAACGCAGACCACGGACTGATATTAAACGCTATGGACAGGGACAACGAGCGATTCCTGAAGATTTCTTGCCAGTTCTGCAGTGGAAGGTATCTTCGTCAGAAAGAAAAATGTCCAGCATTTGGAAAGACTTGCACGAAGTGCCGGTATAGGAACCGTTTCGCCAGACAGTGTAGATCACCTACAGTCAGTCGGATCGACAAAGATGATGGCGGAGTGATAAACCGGGTTAACGGATCAAGAGGACAGAAGGGAATCTGGGCAGAATTGCTCACAGAGGATACAAGAGGGAAATGCCAGCTGGGCCCCGGTGCATCAGTTAGTGGCATACAATCGGGCTGCATCAAGGAGGCCAACATGCGCGAGCCAAATGCACAGCTGAAAATGTGGAATGGTGCAGAGCCAAAGATTAGCGGCACTGTCAGTCACGAATCCGAAGGATGGAAAGATTTATATGCTTGATGTTTCTTGTGGTCGATCAGGGGTCAACGCCCATTTCAGGTGTTGATGCCATTTAGTTGTTGGGTTTCATCACGGTTAATCGCAATAAATTTCTGTACAAATTGGCCGATCTAGATGTTTTTCACCAGTGTTCGTGTGTTTTTGATTCGACTCTCGGTCACGTGCCAGGTTCTGTTATTTTGTAGGTGGTTAACGATACCAACCCTTTTGCGTTACTGTTCGAGGGCTTCCGTTGGCTATATAAGACAAGCGCAAAGCGGGATTAGACCAACCAGTTCGATTTAAAGTGATTGCCCCGGTAGAGGACCCGACCGATTGGGTCAGTCAGATCGCTGTAACGTTAAACTAGTCAGGTGGCATCCGGTTGTGTATTGATTCCAAGCCACTGAATAAGGTACTGCGAACAGAATATTACCGTCTACTAACTATCGATGACATTTGACCAGAAATGAGTCAAACCCAATTTTTCACAAAGGTAGACCTGTCCTCGACGTTTTGGCAATTAGAAATTGACGAGCAGTCCAGTTACTTTACCACACTTTGAACCCCCTTTGGACGTTTTCGTTGGTTGCGTTTGCCTTTCGGACTGAAGGTTTACAGGGGAATTTTTCAAAAACGTTTAATCCAGGCACTTGACAAACTGGAATGAGTCACATGTGTCGCAGATGACGTGCTAATTTTTGGGAAAACTTTGGAAGATTATGAGAGAAACCTGGAGGAATTTCTGAAGCGCTGTATCGATCGAGGAATTCGCCTGTCGCGCGACAAAGAGGCTTTACGGGAAAAAGAAGTCACTTTTCACGGACACTTGTTAACATCTGGTGGACTCAAGGTAGACCCCGAGAAGATAAAGACTATAGTCACATTGTCAGCTTCTGAAGGTGTAAAAGCAGTATCCTGACTGAATGGCATGGTCAATTATCTGAGTCGGTCCCTTCCAAACCTATCCGACATGATGCATCCAATCCGCATTTTGACCCATAAAGGAATGCCATAAAAATGAAAGGGAGAACAGCAGACAGCATTTGATAAAATCAAACGAGTTGTTATCGAGGTCCCTATACTGAGCTACTAAAATCCAGCATTATCTCTGGTCATTCAATGTGTTAGCAGCAAAACTGGTCTGGGAGCGGTATTATTACAAAACGGATGACCAGTGGACTACCAAATCCGGAGTCTTTCGCCTGCTGAACGAAACCATGCGCAAATTGAGAAGGAAATGCTGGTTGTGATATTCACCCTAGAACTTATCAGCACTTATACGTTCGGTCGAAAAACAATGGTTCACACCGACCACAAACCACTAGTTTCAATAGTGAAGAAA
>QNGE01010301.1:0-10546 GCA_008508345.1 Paragonimus westermani
ACACAAGCCCGACCACCTCGTCAAGGTAGCAGTATAAGTCGTTCACCGCACAAGTCATAACCGTAGACTGCTTGACAAAAGCTTCACAACCACATTATGCCCATTTCCGCACAACCCATTTCCACAACCCAAACACCTCCTGGATAGACAAAGAGTGTCTAGAAGTGACCTAAGAGCTGGTATGTTCTTGCAGGTTACATGTAGATCCTCTCTCGGTTATAATTTTCGAGGTTTAAGGAGTAGTTTGAGGCGCTTTCAGGCTGATACCCAGAGCTGTCAGATTACTCTGTGAAAGGGGGATGGCTGATGGTTTTCATCAACATCATAGGCAGCAATACAGCAATGGTTCACACAGATGCTTGACTGCCACAGAACCACGGGGACGGAGAAAAACGTATCTAGGGAGAAAGAAGAAAAAGAACCCGAGTGGGAGATATCTAACCATAAAAAATAGCTGCGTCTATCTCCAAACATTCAACAACAAGGTGCCTACGCCTTGCAAACGAACAACCGGAATGTAAGCGTCATCAGCAAGACAGCCTCCTTACGGTTTTCACTGCCCCGCGTCATTAACTGCACTCATTTTGCAAACAACTCGGTCAAACAACGACAACATTCACGTCACTGACTCAGGAGGTGGGCCGGGGAGACTAGCCCGACCTAGTCGCCAACCCCCAGGTGGGCGATTTCATTTCTCTACGATATTTCACAAGGTGTCTATCTCGTACCTAACTCCAGTCGGCCGCAGCGCCGGCAAACAGTGCTCGGTGTGACAGACGACCAGCTGGCATCCTTAGTACAGTACCTAACCATCTAAGTTCGTGCAAATGTGATGAGTGAGCAAAACAACTCGTTTGGCAATCACTACCAAATACCTGTTTCTTAACCTTGTCACTAGTTGGTGCCACCCGATACGAGCGATAGAACGCCGACATCGGTGGTCAACTACTTGAAGATGGTCCACATCTCCGACCCTGAGCGGATAGTTTTTGCTGCCGTAATGTAACACAGTCCTCGTTGTTGTCTTACATGTGTGACCTCTAAGCCTCAGATGGATACCTCTCTGTCGTCAGAGGTGCTCCAGATTAGAGAATAGTGCACTAATCCCACAGATACGCGCCTCCATTCCATTTCCTATAATTCCGCTGCAATTGATGCAGTCTCCCAGGTACACAAACCGGTCACTAACTTCCATAACTGCGTTACCCATCATCAAGTCTACGTGATCATAAAAATCTTGCAGAACCACTTTGTACTTTGAAACTGCAAAGCGCATTCCGAAGTACTTAGCAGAACGCAGTGTCTAACATTGTGTGCTGCTTGGAAAGTGACAAACAGCAACCCCTTGTCGTCAGTATAATCAAGATCAGTCAGTTTTCTGCCACGCAGGAGGTTCACGCCGGCATCTTGCGAGTAGCGTAGAGAGTCTCCCATTGCTACGTTTATGAGAAATTAAATAAAAATGGCGAAAGTGGACAACCTTAACGTACGCCACTGCTGGTATTGAAACTGTCAGACGACTCACCGCAAACCCTAACCTGAGCTGAATTATGGAAATGAAGCGCTTACAGTATTTTACACAATTGGTCGGTACACGCCTGAGCTTAAACGACTCGACAAGTGTACATCGATACATTGAATCAAACGCCCCTTCATAACCGAGAAATACAGCAATTTTGGTATTGATATGTTCGCCGAGCTTAGCGTTTAGGTTGCAAACGTGTCTTCACCAAGAGAGGTGACATCATCAGTACGTGAGTGTTTCAGCGTATAGTTTTAAAATGTGGCTGAAACACTCATGCACTGATGATGGTGTCACCTCGCTTGGTGATGAAACGTTTGCAACCTAAATGCCAAGCTTGGCGAACATATCAATACCAAAACCATCAACCCGAGCTACGAACAACACCACCACTGTTCTCAACCATTAGAATACAGCAACTGTTGGCCGGCGGTACAGATGACGCTGCTCCAGAATTTGGCGAAGAGTAAACATTTGATCAGCGCATCGCCGCTAAGGACGAAACCCTGCCTGCTCCTCCCTAATGCTTACCTCTCGAACTACAGTGGGTAGATGAAGTGTATTAGATGCCAGAACCCCAGTATTGACTGTAGACAAGCTAATCCCCCTATAGTGTTCGCAAGAGCCCGACACCTCTCTTGAATATGGGGACCATCATTGAGTGACCCCAACAAGGAGGGAAGGTCTCCATCGTCCACACAGGTTGAAGCAACGATTGTGCACCTCAGTCTCAGTGAGTGGTTCCAATTCCACCGACCATGGCACTGTATTACAAGCTTGTAGCGGTCATACAGTAGGAGCAGGAGGACAGCTAAATTGACCCTCAGTATCCCTCCCACCGCTCTTATGGACTTATATATGAGTATGCCACCAGCCTCGCTGATAGCTTTCACGGACAGACAGTCGCCTGGGACCAGTGGCAGGGATAAGATCGAAGTAAAAGCGGTTTCCATTTCCTTAACTTCCGCTATTAGCCAAGCCTCCTGAACAGCGTTTAGGCCACGCTCCAGCCACCTACGGATATTCCTCCTAACCTTTTTATATGAATTGCAAAGAGGAATGTTCCGTCTGGCATCTAACAACTCCAGGGTTTTCCCCTAGATCCAATGTTTGTTCAATCCACGAAACAAACACCGCACTGCATGTTGCAGTATCTGCTTCGTGAATGGCCTGTGAAACCTGGATCCAACAGCTATTAGCATCTTCGGTGCGATAATTGCTACGACTGTTTTCTAGACTGGTTTGGTACTCATGTCTTACCGATGGCACAGTCAGCTTTTCAAAAGCCAGCCGCTGCTGTCGGTGAGGTCGTTGCCAAGCGAGAGTGAGGACACAACGGCGAAGTACCAACGCATGATCCGAATCTAAGTATGTGCTCCAATAAGAGAGACAGCACTGAAGCGAACAACGCATGTATAACTAATAGCTATGTGGCCTATTTGGGACAAAGTTTAATTCGGAGAAGGTGGGCATCAAGTATAGCAATGACGCGCACGATGCCTAAAACTAGTACCGGCTAAAAGTAGCTCATGCTCAGGGCACAGCTGCAACAATCGTCTGCCATTATCTGAGCGATGTGAAGCTATCCCAAACCTATCACCTAAAAGAGACTCGGCCTCATCAAAACGGCCGAGCTGGGTGTTCACATCTCCGGTCAGAACGACTATATCAGAACCATGTATCAAGCAAAGGAGATCGACTAGATTCGAGTAAAACGCGTCCTTGACGCCAACGTTGTTAGAATCGGTTGCATCACAAACGAACATAAAATGAAGAGATTTCTGAAAGCTTTTTGTTGAGAGCTGACCATAATTGAACCCGCCAAGCGGACAGTAATCCAATCTACCATTGTGGCTGCAGCTGTCACGCTGAGGACTACACCTACTCCAGTCTAACCGGTAGCGGCGGCCGTGGAGTGACCCGAAGTGAATAACCAGTATCGGGGAGCCAGTGTGGGTGCTGTTAATTCCATACGTTGACTACTGTCCTGGATTCCAGTCTCCGAGATACAGCAGACATCGACATTTAACGAATATAGCGATCATCACCATGGACAGCAATACATCAGTGATTCACACTAATGCTTAACTGTAATAACCATGAAGAAAAAGCGAACGCTATATAGGAAGAGAGACGGAAAAAAGAAGGGGACGGGAAGGGACCTAACTGCCCAAAATAACTGCGTCTATATTCAAACATTCCACATAAAGGTGCCTACATCTTGCAAACAAACAACCGAGCTGCAAGTGAGAGTAAGACGTCATCACCAAGATAGCTTCCTTACGACCTTCGCTGCTCCGCGTCATTAAATGCACTCACTCCACAACTCGGCTAAACAGCGACAACATTCACGCCACTGCGCTCGATTAGCAGCCATCTCACCCAGAGTCCCCAGCCACCGAATCTGTGAGCCGCGAGGGCCCGAGCCCGTGAGACGAACTCGATCTACAGTGGCCAACCCCTCGGTGAACGACTTCATTTCCCTACGCCACGTCTTCTACCCTGAAGGGCCAGGTTTCACTGCCGTAAAGTGATACGACCCTCACCGTTGTCTCACATACGTGACCTTTAAGCTTCAGAGAAATACCTCTCTGTCGCCAGAAATGCCCCCAGATCAGCTATTACCGTCCTAGCCACAGAGATGCGCGCTTCAATTTCATTCCATACACCTCCGCCGCCGACGCTGATGCAGTTTCGCAAATACACAAACCGGTCAGCAACCTCCATGACTACATTATCTAACATCAAATCAACGTGATCACAGCAATCCTGCAAAGGCACTTTTGCATTCTGAGACTGCGAAGCGCATTCCGAAGTATTTGGCAGAACGCAAAATTGCGTCTAGCATTGCTTGTGCTGATTGAAAGTTGTCAAACAGCAACACCATGTCGTCAGCATAATCAAGATCAGTCAGTCTTTCGCCAGGTAGGAGGTCCACACTGGCGTCTTGTAAGTGCCGCAGACAATCCTCCATTATTTCGTCTATGCCGAAATTAAACAAAAGTGCTCAGAGCGAACAGCCTTGACGTACGCCGATCATGGTGCTGAAACTGTCAGACAGTTCACCGTAAACCTCAATCTGAGCGAAAGTATGGGAATAAAGTGCCGACAGTATGTTCACGTACTTAATCGGCACATCTCTTCGTTGAAACGACTCTAAAAGTGTAGATCGATCCACTGAATCAAACGCACCTTTAAAGGCGAGAAGTGCAACAATTGTTTGCCGGCGATATACATGACGCTGCTCCAGAATTTGACGAAGAGTAAAAATGTGATCTATACATCCCCGCCCGGGGCGAAACCTTGTCTGTTCTTCCCAAATGTTTACCTCCCGAGCTGCAATGAGTCGGTGAAGTATAATGGATGCTAAAACCCTAGAAATGACTGCGGTCAAACTAATTCTTCTATGGTTTTCACAAGAGCCCCCGACACCTTTCCTGAATATAGGAACTATTATCGAGTGACCTCAACCTGGAGGGATGGTTTCCGTCGTCCACACAAGTTGAAACAAATGAGGCAAAGCTTCTACTAACGCCTCTCCCCCTTCTTTGAAAAGTGCCGGCACGAGGTCATCTGGACCAGCAGCCTTATTACGCTTGAGAGCCTCAGTTTCAGTGGGTGATTCTAAGTCTACCGACCAGGGCACTACATTACAAGTTTGTGGCGGTAACGCAGTAGAAACAGGAGGCCAGTTAAATTGACCCTCAAGGTGTTCCACCCATCGCTCTAACCTTCTGGACTTATTACAAATGAGTGTGCCATCTGTCTCGCTGACAGATTCACTGACAGACGGTCGCCCGGGACCAGTGGCAGTTTGCCAGTGTTTCCATTTCTTTAACTTTTTCCCAATAACCAGGCGAGAGCGCCCAGCTGACCTATCTGTTTTGGAGTGTTAACTTTGAAGGCACCCATATTAGTTCGCATCCCAGGTCTAAATAAGGGACGAGGGGGGTCTGGAGATGAATGGTAAGAGGAGAGACTTACCGACACACATCTAAACTTGACAGGACACTGACGGAGGAGTCAGCAGTAGTAGTATGTTTTCGTCTATCCATCCTTCTGTATGCAACAGACAGAGCGACCCGGTTTACAATGCGAGGCGGCCGATACAGTATGGAATTACTGGTGTGCTTATTCATGACTGCATATGGACTCAGATACTGCCAGGACGCCAAGACCTAGACAGGATAACGATTAGGGCTCTCAAACGAAGTATTTGGCTCAAAAGCCTGTGCCACAAGGAGGCGAGTGAGTAGCAGTGTATCGAAACTGGTATTTTTTTCGGAAAAAGATACCAACCTTCTTCCAACCCCCAACTTGGAGAACCGAGAGACCGTGGCTTGTCAGATCCTTACCCACTGGCCTGTTTAGTATGAGTGACTGTCAGTGTGGTCGTAATACAATCCAGTTTAACTCAATAGGTCATCGAGATGTTTAGGCTATCACCCTGTGTTAAGGTGCAATCTCGTTTTGACGTACATAGATGATGTCATGTACTTAGGATACCAGCTAGTCGTCTGACAAACCGGTCACTCTTTGTCGACGTTGCTGTCGGATGGTGCAAGGTGCGGGGTGGATAGCTCATGAAATGACGTAGAGAAATGAAATCATTCAACAAGGGGTTATCCAAAAAAATTGAACTGGAATGGGAAGGTCGAATACTTCTGACAAACACCATTAGAAGTGATGGACGCACGAAACGGTTGTCCACAAACCTTTGCCTCACGCGCGGAATCGGTCTAGAGTGTTGTCAAGAGATTCAAGTATTTCCTTGATGATCCCTTTCGAAGAAAGCAGTCCCAGAAGTTACGAATGGCCGAATCGAAAGCAAACTCTGGGCCTAAAACGTCCATGCTCATCGACTGCCTATATGAGTGCCGACCGTCTAAGGTCCGCGCAGGGCAAAAGTATGATCAACGTACTCTCGAGTGGATAGGAATCTTGCCTGTTCTTCACGTATATGATTTTCTCTGGGCTTAGCGAGCCGAAATATTACAAGACAAGTGAGTAGCTTGGACAAAAAATATACTAGCCTGATGCTCTTGTAGTTTTCATATAGACTTAGGGGCCCTATTTGAAAACGGCACTTACTTCGATAGGCACCAATCACAAGGCACCTCTTCAGCTTTTCGAATCGTCTAGGGGAGTTTCAGCACTTCCGATATCAACCTGTTTTCACCATCTTTCAAAAGAGGTGAGAAGAAATCGGGCCCAGGAGCCTTGTTACGACTCAATAATTTGACCTTCAGGGCCACCTCTACTTCCAACCGTCTGGAACGTGATAATTGACCACTCGAGTCCCCTCGTCTACATCGTCTGGTTCAGGCCAGCTGAAGTGTTTCTTAAAATGTTCAGCCTACCTATCCAGTCGGTGCGATTGGCTGGTGGTAGGTGAACCACCTGTTTCAGGGAAAACAGACCCCTGTTATTTCCAGATAAAAAAGCTCCTGCCACTTTTTCCGACTGTTCGATCTAGTGATCCTCAAGGTCTTCGCGCAAGCTTTCAGTCAGTCTGCGTTCTTGGCGTTGATCGTCGTATTAAGAACCGAGTGGAATCGAGTAACGCTTTTTCATGAGGTTCATCGAGGTAACATAAATCCAGTTCTGGCGCAGGTGAACAGCGCCTCCTGAACATAACTCTTTACTGCATGTTTTCGTAGTCGCTTCGATTTTTTCCCAGTGTACGTTAGATTCTCTCAAGTGACTTGAACGAGGCAGTTTTTCCACCAATGCTTCCTGTAAGCATTCTTTACACTCACCAGTTGAACACCTTGCATTTACGAGTGTATGACCTCTGGATAAGCATAACAGCGTGATCCGGATCCAGGCAGTTGCTCCAAAAAGTATGACACCCATTAACAGGTTGGCCACCTACAATTGACTAATATATAATCCACTTGTGTCGATGGCTGAAAGGCACACGGAGGTCCTCATGCGACACAGAGCCACTTCTTTCCACTCCAGCTTGATCGAGGTTCAGCTTCGGCGCCAACAGAAAAACTGGGAGAGGCCTTTGCACCAACAGTGATCCAAAGGCGAACTCAAGTGGACAATTGTGATGAAATCCCGGATTCACGTCTCCAACACATAGTACACATTAAGTTCCAGGATTAAGGGAGTACTTCCCAAAACATTTTGTCGATCACATTGTCGGAGAGCACAAATGACGAAAACGTCAACGTTTACCACCTGTCCAAGCTTTAAAAAACAATAATCACCCCAAGACACAAAAGAATACAAACAACTTAACGGCAAAACAAAAGAGGAAGGTCGTAAAGGATTAGATGCACACAGTAAGTCAGGAAAACGATCAAGTCGAACACTTCCAGGTGGTCTATACTGCGAAACGGGACTCATCTGAGGGACCCCAAACCGAATCGCCGACTCACAAGTCTAACCTGTGTGAAAACAGGGTACAGGGTTTTTCTGGAGGACGCTACCCGGAACGAATGACTCAACAGGCTGATGCATTTCACAGTGAGCAGGTTGCCTACCCAGACCACGGTCAATAAGGCAATACTGTCTGAATCCCATCGCTGCTGCACAGAGAACGTATATGAAACTACGCTAGACTTTCCCATGATGTTGAAGGATTTTCGACTGTATTGGATAATACGCCGGCGATCACAGTCCACAACTGGATGTTCCCGGAGTGCTCTTTGTTTGAGGGTACCTTGTCTAAACCCCTTCTTCCTGCTACGGAAGACAGCAGTGCCTCAATTATAAAAATAGTTGATGTATATTCATAGGATTGTGCCTCATTACCTGAGCACTCCTATGCAGTCAGTGGTGCGACATACAACCCCACGAGTGCATCTACTTTTCATCTGGCTGCTCCCCTTTAGACTGTCTCACGAGGTTGCACCTTGTGGCGACTATAATGGATAATGATTTTGATATTTGCATCCATCTACATGTTTGAGGACTTTGGTTTCCTACCTACTTTTGTTTTAGTCAATTTATCCATTTTGTAATGTCCGTCCCGGGGCTAAAACCACGACAAGCTCCGTGTCTCGCTAGCTTGACGTGTTTCCCTGTGCACTCTATTTTCTAGGGTCGATAACAGTACACGGGGGTCAGTATGCTGCGTCGTTGTTTTTAACTGTGGATCGGTTTTCGACAATGAGTACCGACTGGGTAATATTCTGCTGGACCAGTTCCAACAACCTGGAAGGACCGAAGTCCTAGTAAGCATAGCCCGTCGGGTCAAAACGACATGCAAGCCTGACCACTTCGTCGAGATAACAGTAAGGGTTAGAGCAACAGGTCAACAGTGAACAGTTCTCATGCTCTCCTCCTTAAATAATACACACGAACATCTCATGCCAATGCCACGGGGAGGACCCCTTCTCCGATGGACTTTCGAAAGACCAAGGTAAGTGGGCTGTATAGGACCACCGGAAGTTCACGGAGTAAATACTGACTACATCCGCTCGCTCCCATGGTTTTTGTGGTGTTCCGCTCCCTCAGTAATCCAAACGTTCTAGCCTCAGAGATCTTCACAGACCTTCAGAAAAGGCATTCCCCGACTTTCGCTTCTAGTTTCCCGTGTGGAGAAAAAGGTTCCAGAACGGGGTGCAAACAATAAGTACGCCTAATCGAAAGCATCGTGAACAAGATTATCACTTTGAATAATGGTACCAAGATACTTTGCCCTCCACGACGTACCACGTGTCCGAAAAAAGCGCTCGGGTTACCAAACCCGAACAGCCGGGGTCAGGCACACCTGACCCGGAGAGCACGACCCCGTTATCAGAAATAAGATATCTTAAACCGTTACTTAGACTTGCACCGACGGGGGATTCGAACATTTCTTCGCGCGCTCACGCGGCCACAAGGTCAGCGATTCTCCCCAAATACAGACCAGTTTCTGCTGTAAACTTGCCTATCCGGTGTTTGCTTTGTCCCTGTTTTGATTGGTTCTTGCCGTTCTCACTATGTGGGCCAATCAGAAGAAGCTTCTATTCGCGTTATTCGTTAATCCTAGTTCCTATCAATTATCTGCCATGCTGTTCCACAAGACTCAGCGATTCAGCGACCGACAATTGGGTTCCAGACAGAGGCCGGAAGTTCCTGGGTCTGGGTGTTCTTCTTGTTCACCGTCGAACGGGTGTCTGTTGATTTGGAAGGCAAATATTTAAAACCGGGTGTAGCACGGCTCGTGGTGATGTTGAAATTTATCAGCAGGAAATGAATCCTGTCGTTGGTATACCGTTAATATCATGTGAGTGAATGTAGACCGAATATTTAGGAAACTATGAAATGTGCCTACTGTGCTGCGGGAAATGTTTCTGTTTTAATGCGTAAAAGATTTTTATCAAGGACTCCATGGAATTGCCTTAATTTAATAGCTAATTAGGTTGACGAAATAGCTGACGCTTCGTGATCTGGTAGATAGAAGGAATTAGCGACGAAGGATTGGTGTTAGTTGCAGATAATTTTTCTTGAATTTAGCGTTCGATGTTCCCTGAAGTATGTGTCGACAGTTGATAAGTTTGGGTGTTTAAGGTCATCCAAGTGTCCCCAACGGCAACACGGTTTCTTGTCCCTACCTCGGGTGCCCACCCTCCCCACAACATATTTTGCTCTCTACCCCATCCAGTTAACAATGTGCACCCTGTGAGCCAACCATATGATTACCCGATTCCCTGTTTTCATTGGTTTACACCTTTATTGGTTTATACGTCGGAAGGACGCCTTCTCCCGAACTAAAAGCATGGACGCAATGGTTGTTGATTCATCAGTTCTATTTCAGGAACATTTCGGGAATGTCGTGTCTCCACGACAGTTCCAAAATTTGGATGCAGTTGGTGCGGAGGTCCTATGTTTCGAAGTTTGATCGGGGTCCTCGAACCGTACCTGATCCACCGAACCCGCATTCGGTGATTATAAGAGACGGGTGTACGCATGCGTACGTAGGGCCCATGCATTGCGCTCATCCACCGGTGTTCGAGAAAGCGCTAGCGCTCAGACGGGACGCTTGGCCTATTTCAACGTGAACCGGAACGTGGACGGCGAATTTCG
>QNGE01010302.1:0-10541 GCA_008508345.1 Paragonimus westermani
CCTCTTATCACACCATGGGCTTGACGTAGTTCTTTCCTGATGAATTCGAACAGAAAAATTCTCGAGCTCGGAATACACACTGTGTACATATCAGGTGCCAATGCCAATGGAGTAGCGCATTCAGTAGAAATTACTGTAAGTTATACATCACTCTTGACCTCTGAGGCAGTGAATGAGACTTGCTCTAACCAGAATGAACGAATATGAATTTCGTACAGGAGACTGTAGTAAATAGGTATGGCGAAGCAATGGCTGGCGGATTGAACGAATCTCTGTGTGTTCTTCACGTGAACGTCGGGCCTGTTTACATATGTGATTCAATTTGTGTAAACAGAAGTGAACTGGTTAGCTCTAGAAACACCGTAGACTGTATGATCTGTAATATTATGTTATATTATCATCGACTTCAGGCAGTTGATAGTTCCAGTGGTTGAATATTGTAAAGTGATAACACAACACTACACGCCTGATAAATAGTAAAGAACATTGCTAAGTTGAGTGTGGTTTACAAGGTATTCTGATAATTTTGATCGTTGGATCAGCATCCGAGTGTACTATTAGCAAAACGAGCAACCTTCAACTTCATTCTCAGATGAGATAACCACAGTATAAACTTCCCCGAAATTACCTAGAGGGTCTCATAAGAAATATAAAAATGAGTATGGAGGTTAGTGTTAGTGCCAACGGAGCAGTCACCAAGTATCAAATAATGGATGTCCAAAACTACTGCTTCCAGAGCAACAAGTGTGGTGTGGTGGTGGTGTGTGTGGTAAAGAGGGAAGTAGAATTTTGCCAACTTTGCTAACAAGCCTATCAGATGTTTTGCTCCAAAAAATTACGCTCCCTTCAGTTCACTCACGTGTGGTCGGAGCCAATCGTAGCGCCGTCCACGGGCGCAAAGTTCCGGTCCAATCGTACTATCGTCTGATT
This sequence comes from Paragonimus westermani, assembly GCA_008508345.1. NCBI lineage: Eukaryota > Metazoa > Platyhelminthes > Trematoda > Plagiorchiida > Troglotrematidae > Paragonimus > Paragonimus westermani. The sequence goes on from QNGE01010302.1 coordinate 931, forward strand.
TTAGAAAAGGATCTCTGAAGCGCCCACCCCGTTGAAGCTGTTGAGCCACCTGACGGGCAAACCACTTGCGACTGCTGTCCAGAGATTTAGACAAGTGGAACCGTTCATCCCAGACACTCGAATCCATTTTGTGACGCCTAGCCACACTTCGTGCGTTCATGCTGCCTCGTTGATTACTGGAATCATAATCCGTTTGCCGAAGAACCTGTGGGTATGGAGTAGTCATATTAATACTATTCACCTTTTGCTTGGAGAGTTGCTAATTCCAACATTGCATAATGTGACAAATTAGAGCAGGTACACCAGTATTATCAATATACTTATACTAGAAGAAAAACGAAACACATTTTTTAAGTAGCTCCAGTTTTTTAGGTATTGTATACCTATATGTTTTTGAGAGGGTTGATATTGCCGTATGAAAGGATCCCGTCAATTATGAGTAACACGATATTAGTAATTTTTTTCAGCTCACACAAGCTTTAATCGTAGGAATATGGAATTGCTACCACTCAGCTTATGCTGCTCATTCAGTAATACCTGTTTACGTGGTATAATTTATAGTTCGATTTGACAAGCCAGTAAAGAAAGAATTTGATTGTTATTTTAAAAAGCTACCTTCAAGCATTTTATAACACAGTTCAGCCAAGTGAAATAACATTACACGTTGATCACAATATAATTAGAGGTGTCAAAAACAGAAAATGACAAACGTGTTCTCGATAATTTCTCACTGACCAATGCAATTAGAATGAGAAGTAAGAATGAACTGGGCTATTTACTGGATCAAACTAAGGTCGCAATAACAATTGACTGTTTTGTACACGCGATAGCATACATCCCGTGACCCATCCGACTCTCTGAGTTTCTTCTTGAGAAGCACTAGGAATTTATCCCGATGGAATTTGACAAAATTGCAAAGTGGTGGCAAGAAACGTAAACGATGCAACCGACACACTAACCATCTTGTAGCTATCATCAAGACTCCAACAATGCTGATCGTAGCGCATAAACGTGAGTTCATAATTGAGCACAGTCTTCATAATAACCCTTCATTCAGTCCATTCTGAAGAAATACATTGCAATCGACTTTCTCTCGTTAGAACTCGTCATTAGTGCATATCCTTTCCACTACCGGTAGTTGAACTCTTGCCACGCTTTCTTGATATAACGCTGTTGACTACCGAACCATTTACCTCAAAGCAGATAGGACAGAATTTTCATACCTGTCCTCTCATGGCATTTTTGGATGTTCCTGCAAATAAATGCTAGTCAGTCTCGTTCAAAAGAAACGATATATTTAACCTTAATCGTTGTTAAAGCTCGTCAGTAGAGCGTACTCTTATCACGGCCAGAATTGTGGCCCAGCTTTCATCAGACAACCGTGTTGACCACTGTGCCGTTTACCTCACCTTAGACGCGACCAAACTACCACATGCAGACGCTCAGCTGCAGTTGCCGTTGAGTAATGTTCAGGCTATCCTATCGCCTCAGTCAGAGTGAACATAACAACTAGTATTTCTACTCCGGTTGCGATGAGCTTATCTAAACTTATCTGGACAATCGAAATCCTGACTAAGACTACATGCAAAAAGCTGTTATGGTTGAATTTGACTTTCAAAGGTAATCATACAGCAAATGAGGTAGGTCAGCTGATGCAAGTAATTGGTAGATATTATTGTCAACCTTGAAATGCACTAATCCAGCTGTTGTATTGTGGCTGCTGTTCTTTATTTGTAACGTCTTCCTTCACGTTCCTGACTGTGCCTCAGCAGGTCATTCTGCTTCTCATCTAAGTAACTAATTCCCCTGCAGTTGCGACGACAAGTGTATTGGTAGGATGGACCAGAATTTGTGACAACAGATATCAGATCACAATTCTAAGCGATTAGTGTACGCGACGACGTAACAGGTACCACCAAACTAGAGATCAATCCTAGACCGAAAACGTCTTGAGTACAAGTCACTCGGTTCACCACTTAACACTGTTCACTATGTTGTTTCGCGGTTAAGACCCGGGGCTGTTCGAATTCACGGAAGCTAGATCGACCAAGTGCCGATTAATTAACTGCACAAAAATGATGCTGACAAACCCAGTATCGTTGTTGGGGGATTTACAATTAGTTTATTAGCATGCGCCTCATTTAGTTATTGTTACTGTTACCGTTTGCATGCATGTGAATCACGTGAACAAGCTGAACTTTAACAGCCTGTAACATTTCTGTTTTGTCATTTTGACGAAAACAATTGAGTTGCTTCCAAAACGGGTTAGGTGTTGGTTGCTTCTCTCCGTTTTCCGCCTGAAAAAGGGTTTTACTGTGGACCGTAGCCTCTTCATTCGTGCCGGTAATTTCAGGTTTAAAAACGAAATATCCGGTGTTCACAGTTAAAAGTGGTCGGCTAAATAACATACATTAAACTGGTTAATGTTAACAAACATTAACCGTGTCTGCTGCAGACCTGATCGGGCGACACGATCATTATTCGTAAGCGGAAGTAATTCAACTTTTAGACAGAGTGATTCGCTTTGACTTGATGTGAGGCGAATGACACAGTGATCAAAACGGTTGCTTTAATGAGATGCGGTCAGAGGTCTAATTCTGACTTCGACGAGAAAGTGCACTGCTGACGCACTCTAATAAGAGAAGAGCTTGAGTCTTGTGCTTATTTTCAAAAGAGATAGGCTGGAGAGTCTATGAGAATACAAAGGCTGCAATCAAACGTGAGTGATGTTTAACTTGAATTTAACCAAATCTCCTATTACGCATCGGTAGTTTAAACGGGATATACATCTAAATATGAAACAAAGTTTTGGTGACTTTTTGCCGTTTGTGAACCTGTATGAAGATATGCAGTTTGTAAGTTTGTTGTAACCCCACAGAGATGAACGTTGTATGGTTTTCCAAGTCAGACTGTAAAAATACACGTGATCTTACCATAGGTCGACTAGAGCCAAATTTCTCTATGAGGCCTTCCAAATCATCCCACATAACCAACTGACACAAAACCAAATCACTAACATGATGTTGACATCGGAGGACTATGTAACTCTACTTTATTCGCCTTAAATATGCGTAAATAAAATGTTCTAGTTTGAGATGAAAAAGTGACGACTGGATCGTTCCAAAATGAAGTGATATTGGAAGAAAGCTGACGTAACGACAACTGTATTGTGACACTCATTAAGGTAAAATTATTCAATAGTCTAAGGCTAGAAAAGGGGACGCACTAATCATGACAGCTGCAATCGTGTGAACAAGCATGCATAGGTGCACACCACACGCGGTTGACGGTTCACACATCGAATCGAAAAGTGGCGCGCCCGCGTTTATGTACCACATAAACTGTGCGCACGTGAACAGCTAATCGATAGACTCACGTCAGATCATCAATTCAGAGATGAAAGAAAAACTAACTCTACTCTGCTACAGAGTAATAACTAATCTGGGTGTTGTAATGAGTGTAAAAAACAAACATTGCATCCTTTAGCGAACACCTGATGTTTGGTGGTTATTGTGTATTAGGTCAACACAGCCAGTGTTAGTGTGTGTACCGGCAATGTTGTCCTTGATGTTGTTTTGAGGCTGACTCTATCAAATTTGAATGGGATCATCTCTCGATTTCGGTATAATTGTGCTGTAAAACTAAATCATGTTTTCACATTTTCAAATAAGGCAGAATAAGGTTCTGGGGATAAAGTATGCTATCTTTTTGAAATCGATCGCAGTTTAAATTAAGACGCTTCGGTTATGCCAATTGCAACTGGTTATCGTAAAGTCCAGCTTTACGTGTAGGTATCCGACAGGGATGCCTGACGTACAGGGCAGATTTCAGTAGTCCCGAGGCGAAAAGTGATGGGATGTTTTGCACCGGTTTGCAACACACGCCAGTCGTCTCGGCTTCTGTCTGCTTCTTTTAAATAACATCCCAATGATATCACAACTTCACTGATAATTAGTGTGAACTTTACTCATTAATGTCTATTTAATACTATCGAAGATGTGACATTCGAGCAAAGCGATTCACGTCATCGTTGCATACAAGTTGCCACGCCACATTAGTATATGCTGTGTTACCGAAACGTTGTCGACCAGCCTCACGAGCACTAAACATTTTTGGAAACAATTTATTTCGTACCCGAAGGTTCACCAAATGCCTCCTGTGGACCGGCTCATTCGCCTGTTGTTCTTAGGCTCGATGTATTTGCTGGCGTGGCTGACGAGTTAAGGATAAAGATTGTCAACACGCAATGAACGTTTTCTTACAGGGTTGACAAACCTGTTGTCATCTGCTGGTACGGTTACTCACTGAATTAACTTCCTGACGTTCCGTTTAAATTTAATCATGAAATGTCGGAAAATCAGTTTTGGGCAAACGTTGCTGAAGGCTACTACACGTGATTGTTTATTCGGACACACTACTGCGGTTCACTTCGTAAACAGTGGCTCAAGCAAAACACCGTTTCGAGTGTGCGGTAAAACCGAACTTGTGTAAATAAAATTAAGTGGACCACTTTTGTTGGTCCCCATACCTTAGTCTGTCAAATGAGTGTCACACTTCAACGACTTGTTTCCCCAAATTCAATGTCAACCTGGATAAATAGCATTCTTCCGACCAGACTGAACTTGTCTTATACCCTTGCGCGTGGGCATAAACGCACGAATAAATCACTCAGTTAAGACTGACCGTAGAACGGTTTTCACGATCTTGAACGTACCTCTAAACTAACTACGGTCACAATAGAGAGGATGAACCACCATCATGCGTATAAACTATCAAACTGACGTGAATATTCACAGTCATATAGCAACATTTAACTCGGCTTGTGGCTGAAAGTCTCATTTTCTCACCCCGAAAAATATCTCAGTAAATCAAAACAAATATCTATGTGAATAAACGTAATCACTGGAATGAGCAAACAGGTTAACACCAGGGACTGCTCTCATATTGATATTGTTGTGACTATCCGTATTACTGCCATTATTTTTAAAGGCAGAATATGCTAGAGGGTTATATCTCTTGAATGTGACTTACTGATCAGTCTTTCAAAAACTAGTTTTGAAACGGATGTTCTTCAGAAATCATGAGATGTGAATTTTTTTGTTGTGTATTATCCTTGTATGACCTTCGAAATCGTTTACATTCTAGTTGTTATTATTTGTGTGTCTGATTTTGGACAGTGTTTATTTTGGGTGAATTTTACCTGTACTTTTAAGAGCTCTGTGTCAGCTCATTTTTTCAACCATATCAGGGACTGCAGACAAATCAATCAGAATACCTTCTTTGCTAGTAACAGAACTGCCACCTAAGCGCACTCATTCGTGTTGCATTTACCAATATAAATGTTAGCGGTAAGACTATGCTATCACTGAAATCCAGGGGCAAGTGCATAATCAAGTATAATATGTTATAAGTCGAACCTGCGGCAAATTAGATGGGGTAACTGGGAGTTCACATCTAATTCAACCAAAGCAGCCATCTGTATCGATTGTGCCCCACCTCTGAATATCAAGCTAGTACAGATTGCTACAGATTTCCCAGCAGTACTTGAGGCTTTTATGTTCTATTTTTTAGCACGATTCCCCGTCATCTTTTGTTTACTGTTTTTGGCCAGCAAACAAAGCAGGTGAACAAACAAAATACACTCCAACCTGCGGCAGAACTACGACTAACCAGTCGTTTATCCAAAAACAGCTCTTAAGCACTTTTCAATTTCAGCTGAATGGACGTGAAAAGATGACACTCACTCGCGATATAAGTGAACAGAGACACATTTGAACATAATGTCACATTGCAAGATATGTGGTCTTTTTGCAACATTTAGACAAAAAATAAACGCCGGTACTCTTCTCCGATAGTTTATTTTTGCCGGATATCATGAACCTACTTAAACGCTCTAACTATTAGGCTGAACAATTAGGCACAATGTAGTAGACACCTAACCGTTTAAGCTTCCAAATGTTAAATCCAGGGTCTTGGTCGATCGATATGATGGCTGGATGGTTTAATAAATTACACGTATATTCTTTGTACAGAGGGCTCAGTTCAGACTAAGCTCGAATGTGAACCCACTTACCCCAGCGCACCGACTATTATGAGAGGGTCACGTTGACGGTGCCGAGCTGGCGAGGAGTTTGCGGTCTAGTCTGCATGGGAAACGAAGAGATGACTAATTCACTTAGCTAGACCAGCAACAGTACATGTATACATGGAGGCTTGTCATGAATCAGTGCAAGAGGTAACCATATGAAGTGAATCAAAACATCGTTCACGTAACCGAAGTGTTCATCTTGGTCTGAACTATCGAATTCTTCCATTCTTGAAATTTTCCGATGCATATGTGCTGGAGGATTGTCTGATAATTAGGACAGGATACCTGACAGTGAGATTGCCGTGACAATCTTTGAAATTAGTGGTTGTGTATGCACTCACTGTAGGTCACATTGACTCTGATTGCTGCCGTCATCTTCATCAGTATTCAAAGGACACAAGTTTCCCTATCACATGTCTTTCTGAACAGTACAGACCGAATAATTTTTGCATTAATTAGTGAGTCACATTTCCGGTGATTATTCCTAACGTCTTAGGTTTTCATTTGGGTTGGCTTTGTTCCCAGTTCTGTTGAGACAGACAAGTTCCCGGAGACCATTTTCCACCTAATCCTCCCGCATAGTATCTTCTCGTCAAGTTGTGATGTCATCACTATCAACACAAACAGCAGTACATCAGTGGTTCCCATTGATGCTTAACTACTACACGACCATGAGGGGAAAAACAAACTCTGTAGGGAAAGATAGAGGGAAAAAGAAGTGGAGCTGAACGGACCTAGCTACTAAGAATAGCAACGTCTGTATTCAAACATCCACAATCAAGGTGCCTACACTTTGGAAACAAGCAGCAGAGCTGTGAGGAAAAACAAAGCCTCATCATCACCTTTCACTGACCCACGTCATTAAGTGCAAGAACAACTCGGTCAAACAACAACAACTGTCATGCCACTGAGCCCAGTTAGCAGCCATTTCACATAGTGTCTCCAGTCATCGACTCTGTGAGTCATGAGATTCACAACTCGGCAGCAAAACCTAGCCTACACTGGCTAGATCCAGTTCATCATCTGTCCACCTTGCATCTTACGCCAGTCGACTACAAAATCGACAAAGAGTGCTCGATTTGAAAGATGACTGGCTGGCAACCGTAGTACATGACTTGACCATTTAAGTCTGCGTGAAAGCAAGGACTGAACAATTCTTTCGACAATCACTACCAAACACCTGCTTCCTAACCTCTTCGCCGTTCACCGGTTGATGCCACTCGGTAACAGGGATCAAACGCAAACACTGGTGATCAGATACCTGAAGACAGGTCATGTCTTCTGCCCTGAGCGGTCATATTTCGCTGTGGCATAGTACAGCCTTCACACTTGCCTTATATATGCCACCCATAAGACACCGAGAGATGCCCCCTGTCATCAGAAGTGCTGTAGATTAGCGAACACCGCCATAGCCTTGGAGATATGCACTTCTGTTTCATTCCCTACACCTCCGTTGATGTCTCTAACGCAGATTCCTAGGCACTACTAGTGAGTAACCCCAACACGAAGGGATGGTCTCCGTCGTCCGAACAAGCTGAAACAAGCAAGCCAAGGCCTCTACTTACCCCTCGTCCCAGTAACAAGAAGTGCCGGCAGGAAATCATTTGGATCAGCAGCTCTATTACGCTTAAGAGCCGAAATACAACTGCGGCCCTCAGTCTCATTGAGTGGTTCCAAATCTACCGACCAGTGTTACTTTACAAGTCTGTATTGGAGACCCAGTGGAAACAGGCCAGTTAAACTGACACCCAAGGTATTCCACCCAGCACCCTCACCTTCTGGACTTGATATGGATGAGTGCGCCATCGGCCTGACCAATAGCTTCATTGAACTACGGTCGTCTGAGTCCAGTAGCACGGATAAAATTGAGAATTCCATCAGTATTTCCTGAAGCAAAAGCATCTTCTATTTCCCTGATTTTCTCTTTTAGCCAAGCCTCGCGATCGGTTACGATCAGACTACGTTTCAGATTCTTACGAACATCCCTCTTAAACATAGTGTTTAAATTAACAGGAGAAATGTTCCTTCTGACATCCAGTAGTTCCAGGAAATTCTCTGAGATTTAAAATCTGTTCAGCCCACAAATCATCATGCCGCATAATACAGTACATAGTTCATGAATGACCTCAAATTACATGAGGCACTGAGGATCCTCGGTGTGAGAACAGCTAAGCTCCTTTTTCAGATTGGTTTGGCAATTATGTTTTACTGACGGCATAGCCAGTCTTCTAGCAGCCAGCCATTGTCGCTGGACTCTTTGCCTAGCAAGAATAAGAATAAAACGGTAACGTAGCAACTTATGATCTGATTCCAAGTATGTGTTCCAATAAACACGACGGCTTTTAATAAAGTCCTACCACCTACAAATAACAGCTTGTGGTCTACCTGAGGCCAGACCTGATTCGGAAAAGGAAGGCGCCAAGTATACCAGAGACGTGCAGGACGCTTAAAATTAGCTTATTCTCAGCGCACAGTTGCAACAGTCGTCGCCATTATCCAAAGGATGTAGTGCCATCCCAAACCTGCCATCGAAACAAGGCTCGGCTTCATCAAATCGACTGACCTGGATGTTTTCGTCTTTGGCGAGAATGACCAAATCAGAATCATGTGTCGACCGAAGGAGAGTGGCTAGATCCGAGTAAAAGACGCCCTTGATGCTGGTGTCACTACAGTCAATTGGAGCCTATGTAGGTACAATGAAAAGATTTAGAAAAGTTTTATGTCTGGAGCTGGTCTTAACTGCGTCTGTCAAGCGGACGGCACGTAGTCTACTACAAACAGGAATCCAATCTTCCACTGTGGTTGAAGTCGTCGTGTAGGGGATTATATCTACTCCAGTCTGACCGGTAGTTTCGGCCGTGGGGTCACCCCAGGTGCACAACCAGTATCGGGTAGACAATACGGGTACTGTTAATTTCACATGTTGACTACTGTTCTGGATTCCGGACTCCAAAAGGCAGCAGATATCAATACTCAAAGAATCTAGCATCCGTGCAAGAGTGGCCTGTTGACCTGTCTGTTTTACATTGTGATTGTTGGAAGCACCCATATTCGCATGTCAGGTCTCAGCAAGAGACGAGGGAGATCAGAGGCTGAACAGTAAGAGATGGGGCTTACCGGCGCAGTGCTTCTTTGATTACGCATACCTGTTGCAAAAACTAAGGAGCAATTAGTGAAAATGAGGATCAAGAGTTGTGATGCACCCGTCCGGATGTCTATAAGGTTACCAAAGATGAGGCATTCGTCAACCTCCGTTATTAACGGTGCCGAAAGAAATGTTCCAATGTCGATTAAATAATTTTTTCCAGTGCATATGTGCACCTCATACAACACCAAGGGTTAATCCAGCCGCCTGACAGTTCATTCAAACCATCAGATTTCCAGCATGTTAGTCCTCTTTAGTTTGTTTCCGTCATCTCAGCCAACTGTTTGAGAAATTGTATTACTGATGAGTAGTGTGGCAGATTTATAATTTTACATAAAACCCAACTGTGAAAAGTCAGGGCTTCGGCTGGATTCGAAC
>QNGE01010303.1:0-10541 GCA_008508345.1 Paragonimus westermani
AGAACTTATGACTTGGCGCGCTTTTGATTGTTGCCGAGTTGGCTGTGGCCAACTTCGCGCTTCTCTTCTTTCTTCCTTTGATTGCTGCCGTTGGTCCCAGATTAGGCTGAAACTAACTGTTTATCATATTTCCTAACATTGCTAGAAATATACGGTTTGTTTCTAAACCATGACATGTTCTTTTAGTTCGATGTTTGATGGGACTATGTTTCGACTGCTCTTCAGGAAAGGCGTTTCAATATGTTTGTGGGCGAGGGTAGAGCGCATACCCACTTGTCCGCTGCAGAAGTGTCTCCACAGGAGAATTGGTTGTCAATTTGGCAGATCCACATTGTAGACTGCAGAACGCCTCGGCAAACACTTGGGGTTTGAAGGAGGTTTCCCCGTCGGAAAGCCGCAGAGAAAGTGTTGAGGGCTTAGTTTTTCCCTGGCGACGTATATACTTGAAGAGAAAATTCTTATTCTCGCGAGCTACCGGTACGATTTTTGACTGAACCTGTTGGGTGTGTTGCCGGATGTCCCGCATGTACCTGTTTCGTACAGAGGCCTAAGCCTCCAGATCCTCTGGCCTGCTCGTTAGCTTCTGCTTAGAGGATATACGAGAACGTACTTCAAGAAGGCGGCGTATGTTTAACGAGAGCAGTTCACGAGAGAACTTTTATAGTTTTTGAGGAGAAAATACGTCATCAGCTTCGTGAATGGTAGCTTTAATGAAAGGAAGGTCGGGTTCACTGAGTCGGACGTAAAGCATAGTGTGCTTAGGAACGTCCTCAGTGCGTTAAAGTCTGCAATTTGAAAGTTTCGCAAAAAAGCCTTTGTTACAGCATTATGGAGCCAGTAACAAATAAAACCAAAGGTTAGTAGCATGTGGCCACTATGCCCCAGCGGTGGTTTGATGATCACCCAAACTACTAGGTAAATCTCGTTCGTAAGGAGGGTCCCAAGTAGCAAAACGTTGCGGGGCACGCGCGGGCCCGCAGTGGGCCAAAGGCGGGCAAATGGTGCACATTGAGACTATGGCCCCGCATGGGCTCCACGCGGCCAGGGTAAAAACTTTCGAGCGAACCTTTCAACGCGTTCCGGAAGATTCCACTTGGTTAAAAACGCCCCCCATCATTTTTGTTACGCGCTCCAGGCTTACTCACGCCGCCTATGAAGAATATTGCGAAATATCCGCAAACACGGTAAGTTTATTGGACAGTTTACACAAGTTCATCGGAAACATACAGTTCGTTATGCACGTGTCAGGAAATTTCGCCATTGACGTTGCAGCGATTGCACCACACTTTTATGCACAGTTGGGAAACCTGCAGAGAGGAATGAAAGTGAAATGTGTAGTGAACGAAAGTAAACCATATTACCAGTTTTATGGGTGACTTTGAAATTCCATATCTCCGTAAATAATGGAGATAGGGCAAACACGAAGCAACAGTTTCGCAGTATTCCTTCGGGGCATTGCAATGATACTACAGACATTCGCCTGATCACAATGCGTAATCTGAAAATAACCTCATGAACACGTGCAATATTCAAACATAAACCACAGCAATACAATTTTCATGGATATATTTGAAATTCAACTCCTTCGTTAACATTCAACATAGAGCAAGAATAAAATAACCATCAGAAAGCGCTCTCCGTAAGTGACATATGAGAATGAACAACATCGGCTAATTTCTCACGTGGTTCATTAGAAGAGCACAACCGTCCGACTTCCACAACTCATACTGTAGCGACCTCTTAGAATGGCTTGACTTTTGCTGGTATTTTGTTGTGAATTTTGACACTTCCGATAGCGGCAGGTTGGTTTATCTCAGCGGTGTCCTTTTTCTGCTCGTTGTAATTCCCTCGCTTTTCCGTTCCGCGCGCTACACGCAGGATATCTTCCGGCTGTACCATTGTTTTTCTTCTCGGTCGTGGCGATAAACATTGTATTGCGCTGTTCGCTGTTTTCTGAATTATTGCTGCCTGGGTAACTCACCGTACCTGGAGGGAAACTTTGTGGGAGAGTACTCCACAGTACCTCAGCGAGCTCGAAAGATTAGCGAGTAAAGTTGTCCGACTTTACGGTGTCAATTAACCAAATGTCACTTATTTTGCTAAAAAGGTGAATGCAGATTTCGAGGTGATGTTCATAAACATGTACCTTTAAGAGAATTGTTTCATGGGATGCCTGTCTCGAAGATTTTTCTGATGGCCTGCCAAAAGCCGCAGTAAACCGTTCAGTCGCGGTGGGCTATGTGCTACATGGGGTGTCTGTCCTGAACGGTGCCTTTTAGGTAGATCGACATGCTGTGTCCAGGCGTCTTCATGGATCAACATTGCCAAGGAATTCGAGGACCCGCAGCCACAGTCCTCGTGAAAAGCCGCCATAGAATTGAACTCGGATGCGTTGAAGTCATCCATAATAAGAAGATAGGAGAAACGCTGTTTAGACGTGAGTCTGTCTAGGGTAGCGAGAATGGCCTCGTCGTCGGCTAACGGTACAAAACACCGGCAAAAAACGTGTCACATCTGCGACATGAGAACGTTTGGCGGCTTGAATGTTAGTGATAAACGGTGACTCTCCCAGTTACCATGGCTACAAAAATTATTTCACCACATTCCAGTTTATTAACTTGGTGCATACTGCAGATATTAAAATCTCCGGAACTTGTATCATGGTCTCATGTAATTTTGTTTTAAATGTCTGTTAGTTAAAAACGACCTTACTATGTGTTAGTTTCGAAAATCGGTACGACCGTTGTTGTGACAACGGATATACGCACACCTGCTGTGCCAAGCGAACGTAAATTAAGCTGTGCTAGCGTTTCCTGCATTTGGTGAATGTGGATTCCACTCACGGGACAAACAAGCAATAGTATGTCATTGAACGTTTCCGCATACTTCAGAATCTGGAAGTTATATCAGTTCCTAGTAACGGATGGCATGGGACACGGCTAACCGGGGAGTTGCGGGTACATCCGTGGTGAGAAGTATGTGTCACTAAGTAGGCTGATCGGAATTTTTAGAGAAGTGATAGGAGAGCACATTCCAGTGAGGACGTTTGTGATGGACAAGATAGCTGCACAAATGAGGGTAGCCCGTGTGGTGTTCGGCTGAAACATCAAGTTGTGTTAATTACATGTACGTGATACCGTTCATGAGCGTGTAGGTGGATGGAATTCGCCAGTCATATTGATTAAAAGACAAACTGTTTTCGCAATCTTTATCTGTTCAACCGAATGGCTATGGTATACAGTGAGAAAGGGTAAATTACACCCTTGTACCGTATACCCTGGGTTCAGACGTGACCCGAATATGGATTACTTGTTTATGGACTATTTGTTGTGTCATTGGCTGTAATCCAAGCGCAGAAGGGACAGTCGTGCACAAGGCGATGTGGTCCACTTCGTCAATCGCACAACTAGTAGGCTGGACATGTCAACGGACGGTTAAAGAAAATGATGCAGTCTCGGGACGTCCCAGATGTTGGCATTGAAAAAATTTTGGCTTCACGGTGAGTAGCTGATACAAGATTTCAAAATGCAAGCTACCTATGGATGCAACCGTCGTGAAGTTATCCAAGCTGACTTGTACGCTAAGAACATTCTCCACCGGTTAACCACGTTCGCAAGTGATCTTTTCTCAAAACATCTGAACGGGCGGACCACATGACTTCATATCGAAACAGCAGCTGGGTGCAAGATGAGTAGGTCTGTATGAATCTACATGATCATTGCAGTTTCTTGTGCAACATGATACCGACGCCTTACACGCCGATGACATGCACGGTACTTGTGAGTGCTACGTTTACTGTTCAGAATGGCTCACACGCACACATATTATGTCATTTTTCCGGAAACATTTCTACCCATGTAGTAGGCCTTCCTGCAGTGTTTATCTTCGTATACATATTTGGCTTACTCATTAGTGAGCGGCGACTGGCATGGTACAACTTGACAGTCAACTTCAACCGTCACGATAAAGCCCTCCGTAATACACTCGCAATACCGTGTGACTGCAGCAACCGCACAGCAGTGACCCCTTTTAACAGCATCGTTGCCTTCGCGAGTAAAATAGTAGAACGTGTCAAGACTGGCTTATCTCTGTACGACTTGCCTGTTGTCGCATCTACTGAACTGTAAGCGACCGAGGTTGGTTGAGAAGCCTGAAGCAGAACTGTTATGTGGACGCTGCGGCGAACCGGTACAGATTAACGGGTATCGCTGTGTTGCCGATCAACTGATTTTTCACCCTAGATTTATTCAGATGCCCGACAATTTGGCGTCCATTCTGCGGCAACCAGCTTCAAACTCAGTCACCTGATAGGTGCACGTTTTACATTCACCGAATTGTCAGCTCCCTCTACTTTAGCCATCGTTCGCACTCCTCCGGTGATCATGAAAAGATGTCCTGCGCGGCACTGTTAGTGGATATCGACTTAGACCGGTCCGCAGACAATGTACCACTTGTGCGTCAGCCGAAGAAAGCGCGAATCAATGTCACATGGAGCGGTTATCCATCAAGCAGGAAATAAGTGAGTTCCTTCACATACGTGTACACAGTTGCAGATAGCAGATTCTAGAAACCGGATGACGGGGACTTTATCTGATACAAGGCTCCAGTCATTCGGCAGGATATAGAGAGCGCATGCATACCAACGTTCTGTGCTGAAGAAAACCCGTGGTACTGTATACCGTTTCCCACAGACAAACATATTCACGTCGTTCACCCCGCGCGTTTGTTCTCAGTGACTCCACTCGACTACACATGTGCTTCAGCGTGTTACAACATGGGATACCGTCCGCCTTTACTCGTATCTATGGAAAATGGATGGAGTATCAGCAGGTGATTCCGCATATGGTACTGTTTGCCTTCACTCATGAGCTAGGACAGTTGCGCGAAATTTTGTAAGCTTTCAAGTGAACGGCGCTCCTCGATGTCCTACGTTGACCACGTCATCTTGAATGCATTCCAGCGAACGTCATGCTTCCATGGAAGTGTGCAATCGTGTTAACAGTTAAGCATCAGTGTGAACCACTGATGTATCGCTGCGTATGATGATGAGCAGCTAGTTGCCAGGCATGCCGAATACAACTGAAATAATGCTGCAGACTTGCTCATTTTTGTGCACATTTGTGCGTTGCAATATGTTCATCAGTGTACCTTACATAAGGAGCTTTATAGAATACTCAGTTCTTGTGTTTGAACGACGAGACAATCGCCGAAATTGCAGCCACGTTCTCCTCCTTAATTACACTTTAATTTCAAAATGGGCGTAAACTACCGAGTCTATTACATCGATTTTCATTATATTCCACCATTACTTATCCGAAGTAGCAGAAAATCAAATTTGCAATAGTTTTCCATGGATAATTAGGCCATTAAAATAACGCACGTTCCTTGCCTACTCCTACATAAGAATAAAACAGTAGTACTTCCGGCAACAGAATTAATCGATTTCATGATTCAAAACACGTCACGAAACTACAGCAAACTCAGAAACTTGAAATACGTGTCTAACTTCAACGTTACAGAGGTACTCAAGGCCTAACGATTTCACGCAGTGTTCAGCGGTAAATTCCATTTTAGACGATCAAATGCCCCAGAGTTGTCGAGCTAGCTTGGAGAAGTAAAATTTACGCTCAAACCAATTTCAGCTTCGAATCCGGGGTGTGATGAAGGCCTGTGTACGTTGCCTTCTTAATGCTTGACTGGTATGCTCCGGAGAGTGCATAGACTGCGTTGTCTGCCGGTATGAATGCGCTTCTCACAGCAATTCAGCGTCTGGCACACGGGTGCCAGACAGAAACCCAGGATCCCGCATCTAGTCGGCTTTTCTTGCGCAGTGTCAAGAGGCGTCTGTCGATCTGAAAGGCAATCATCAAAAGCAGGGTTTATCACCATATTTGAGGAATAGAAAAAATATTAGGAACAGGGTAGGATTACTCACAAAATAAATTTTTAGGTGAGCGAGAATCAAGCAGTGCTTCAAGGCCATCCCCATAGCGCTACTATCGACGTCAAAATGGAGGCTGTCGCAAAGATGAGCGAATCTACAAGAAAGGAACTGCTGCCTATGAATGGTCCAAGGACGAAGTTTGGAAAGATTCCTGTTGTCCTCACCGGCCTTCATCATTCACTACAGTGAAGAACTGCTCTACGAGGTCTACTCCAGCAAAATGTACGTGAGTACTAAATTACCGTGGAGTCATCGAAATTCAAGTGTTCACAACTCAAGTATTTCGAATCTAAACTTGTACACGACACTTCTTTGGCTCGCGACTGGCTTGGTAGCCGCGCGTTAAAAATGCTCAACAGCCAATATGCACTTCTTTGGGCCAGTGCACACCACAGAAAAAGCATGCTCGAGGAAACGATTTATATAGACCCCGTGAAGCGATTGGAACTTTTCATAGCTTATACGGAAGAAAGCGTGCCTAATCATCCTAAGAGCGGCGGATCTTTTATTTGTCGCCGCCTCATTTTGATACAAGAAGAAGGAGTTAGACGACAACCAGATGCCCAGATCCCTCTTCAGATCGATTTCCATGATGTTTACTGTGCTGAACGCACCGTGAATCATGAGAGCATTGTCAGAATCTCCACTGAGTGACTGTGAGTACACTAATTGCCACTTGGTGGGTGACTCCAATCATATGGCTAGCACTTAATCGCGTCACTAAGATAAGTGGCATTTCAGATTTTCAGGTCATAGGCGTATCTGAGAGCGTCGGTGGAAATATCTTTCGGAAGATCGTTGACGTAGATGAGGAATAGCAGAAGACCTAGCACTAAACTTTGGGGGAACTTTCGCAGAAATGATGGAGGGAGACGAAATGTCTGATCCGGTGATTACTCTGAAAGTTCTTCCACCAGAAAAAAAGGCAATCCGATGAAGGACCTCTCCTTTCACTTTGTATTTCAGGGGGCCGCGTAGGACACAGTCAAAAGCCTCGACGAAATCAAAGAAGATGGCATCTGAGATGAGACCATTGTCCTTGAGCTTCGTCAGGCTGTCCATAAAAATAGGCATGTTCGCCATGCAGGTTAGGAGGGGATCCACGCCGGGAAGGATGAAGAAGATAATTTGATAAGAAGTGACTGAAGATGGCACGCTTCAATAAACGCTCCATTGTCCTGCATGGACTGCTATTAAGGCTGACTGGCCGATAGCCAGGCGGATAGTGGCGGTCGCCTGCCGTGAATGTGAGTATGGTCATCGCCTCTCTCCACCACTAGGGAGAGTGCCAGTCTGGAGTGTCTGCTTGAGGGATCTTGCCAGACTATCGGCTGTTTCTCTGAGAAGTCCGTGATGGATCTTGTTACGGCCCATTGTGCTGCGTGAACTAATCTCGAACAATGAATGGCCTTCAAAATCAAGCACAGAAAACCCAGGTATAAAGAGCGGTAGCCGGGAGTTCCGCAGCGGTCGAAAAAGATACCAGCTTGGTAGTGCGACGTTACAGACTGCCGAGTAGTACTCCCTAAATAGCTCGGCTACAACTAGGGGGTCAGAAGAAGTCTTTCCATCAGGCAGTTGCAAAGAAACAGCTGAAACTTCATTCTTTCCTAGTCGTCACATATGGTTAATTAAGGTTCGGCTCCCGAGAACTCTGGGGGGAAACCTCTCTTGTACTAGTCTGAAATGTTCGCGGGACTTCCAGCGGCACCCATTTCTAGCAAAATGGAGCACACCAAGTTTCTGCAAGTTTCCTGTGAGCATACGCTTCTCAGATAAATGAGGACGGTCCTTGGAGAGACAACGTATTCTGCACGGAAGTAATGGTCGAAAAAAGGAAAACCACAGTTTGCATGGTACACGCAAACCGTCCGCCTTCTGAATCGTGCTATGAAATGTAAGGTAGTTCTGGTCCACGGAGTCGCAGTCAAGAAATGAATCCAAGTGGTTTCCCAGGCCATCAAACTCGACGTGATTAAAGTTTTGGTCTGTTGACCCTATTGCTGATTGTTGTAACCGGTAACATATAAAACCAGAGGTGAGCACAAAGTGGTCACTGTGTCCAGATGGTGGTTTGACGATAACTCTGTGTACCGGGCGGCTCTTATTAGTGATGACTAGGTTGAGCAGAGAGAGAGATCTGACCAGAACGATGCTGCGCAGGGTAGCTGCCTTACTGTATCCACGCTCTCCGTCGTATCAGCGTTGATAGGAATGTCGAGTACCCGCTTTCACAGTCCCGGTAAGAAACTGATACCCAGTTTATTCTGGGTGCATTACCGTCACCCATAATAAGCAGGCGAGTGAAGCACTGTAGTCTTGAGGAGTCGTCTAGGTTCAATAGAAGGGTGTCGCCGTCGGAAACGTCGGATGAAGAACTATAAATAACACTCACCAGGAGTAATTCCTGGCCACATTGTGCTGGTCAAGGCCACAGGACGTCACATTCATCAGAGGACTGAAAGCCGCCGGTAACCGTGGGTTTCAAGAGTTACTGCTGTGGGAAAATCGCAGAACCCGTCATTCTTCTCCGGGCGAAGTCAGCTCCGTAAACTGAATGCCCAGGAACACACAGCCCACTGTCACTGATGTCACTCGTGAGCCAGGTCTCCTTGAAAACGAACTGTGGGGCTGGGTTTCACTAATCAACCGTCTGATTTTCGATGATTTATTACCAGACCCAGGTAGTTCGTATACATGCATTTGAATGCTACTCCTTCGTTGGATTTCGCAGGAAAAGAGGGGGAAGATTGCGAGGAAGACCATGGAGAAGAAGGCCTGGAAATTAGAAGAGTGGTGAAGCTGAACTCGGCCTGTACTTCCGAGTTGTTCTGACAGCCCTCCTTTGAAGCTGCAAGCGCGATATCACCGCCTGTACATAGGTCAGCAGCCCTACAGCACGCCTGGCCGGAACTTTTGGTGTTGTAACACACGACCTCTGCACCACCAACCAATTCCGTTTTTTATGAGGGTGTTCGGAAGTTTTCACCTACGGAAAATTGAAATGTTTGGTTTTTCGGTTGCAGATTTTGGAACAGTGCGGTGCACACGTTGTCATAATGCCACTGGCGGAAATACCTAGCAGGGTGGGCCGAAGAAGTGTCTTTTGAGTCGCCGGAGGTGATGTCAGCAGGATGCTTCCATCCCGAATTCTTGGAAGAATTGATTTTCTGCTGGTCCGTTTTGTGGGTCTTGAACAATTAATTGAGAAAACTTATTTGTGAAGCTTTGGTACCTTCAACACTCGCACCGGCGTTTGTGGCGTCGATTATTGAACGACCACTGAAACGGCATCTGTTTTGTCTAACAAGTACAGGAGCCTGAATCGATAATTCAGCAGTACAAACTACGACTCTGGTATTCATTTGTGTTTTCCGATCTGTCATGATTCGTGACTTGATATCAGTCTGCAACTCGCGTCTCACCACCTGTTGCCAAGGGTGGTCGTGAGGCGTGCCTTTCGAGTGGGCGTTGGCAGATTTCAAAGCCACTCTTTCCCCCACCACGGTTTGAGCATGACTGACAAGTGTACCAGAGGCCAAGTGACTTTTTGGTCATCTTGGCATGCGGCTTGCTAGCGAGCACAGGGTTTATGACGTCCGAGGAGAATGAAGATGTTAAGACTGATTTGGCTAGCTAAGTTGGAGAGGGAGCCATGGGGACCGACCTACTAAAACAACTGTTCTCAAGCTCAGAGATTTCTGCTTTATCTTTATCGCACCCTCCTCCGTGGGTGTAGTTGATGGGCAACCGCCTTCTTGGTGATTACAACAACTGGAAGAGCAGGCGCTATGTACCCACTTAGAGACTACAGTCCCGAATTCATCTCCGATAGAGGCCGCTGGTATTCCCCAATCCTACTCTCATGGAAGGGATAGAAGACACAGAGCTAAGAAGAGCCCCACATTTGCAGTCGCAGGCTTTCCGCGCCGCTCCAGTTTTCGTGGTGCGTACCTGACCGGTCAGCGGTAAAACGGTCCAGGTGGTCTAAGGGTAGGAGTAAAGGAAAAGGAATGACAAGCCCTGGTTACTGTGAACAGCAGAACTGAACCATACTTCGGTTAGTACAAAGCAGGAAGAAAGTTGTTCCAGGATTTCCCAAAAATTCTTTGGAATTCGGGCAAACAAAGAAGTCCGGTCGAGAGATCCATCCGTACTCCCGCAGAAGTATATGCATTCCCGTTTCCCCCCATCATTACAAAACTTTCTACACATTTTCCCGGGAGTATGTACTTGGAATAATGATGATATTCTTTGGCTGTACATCCCCTTGAATCCTCAATGCAACTCTTTTCTGACGCGACCTTGAGCATTAGGCCAGTGTTCACCTTGTGAACTCTCAGTTGATGTAACAACTCAACTATTTTATCGAATTTTGTAGATCCCACGTACTATCGACTCAGAAGTACGTATCTCAAATTTCGCTTCCTAACGTTGGATTTTTCTCTCATATAACGTCTCTTTTGTCGCTTTACTCACATAGCTTACTCATTGTACAATTCAAAATTGTGGTGTTCAAATGTGTATATGGCTTCAAAATCTGTGTATTGATCACGCCGTCCCAAGCGTGTTTCTCACAAATGCGTCGAGAAATATA
>QNGE01010304.1:0-10540 GCA_008508345.1 Paragonimus westermani
CAGTCGATCCCCTGAATCATTTGGTGGATTCCATATGAGACAGTGGGACGGGTGGGTAACAGAGTCCAAATGTGAAATTTCCGAGCCCCCAGATGTGGCTTCGTAGCTCAGCTGGTAGAGCGCTTGCCGCGTTGAGGCATGCTGTGTCTGTCGCTGGTTCGAATCCAGCCGAAGCCCTGACTTTTCACAGTTGGGTCTCATCTAAAATCATAAATCTGCCACACTACTTGTTAGTAATACTATCAAGACAGACAGAAGCAGCCTGGAAGTCAACATGATGCTGAAGTACAAACCTCATTGCTATTTTTCAGAAGAATATGCGAATTCGGCTAGAAAGAGCTTGCTTTTTTGTGTACATTTCTATTACGTTCAATAAAAATCTGTTAGCAAAAAAGGGTTGAAAAGTCCTGCTATCACTTTTTGGAACGCATCCCGGTGAACCAGACTTTTCTAGTATTGTAACATTCGGCTTCGAAGGACGAAATAATCCTGATTCTCTTCATAGTCTACTCGTCATTGATATGAAACTACTAATTTAAAATCTCACGGGAAACTAATCAACTGAAAAACTAAATCTGTTAGTGGATAAAACACCGCTTGCTGGTAATATTGCCTTCCAGTAAGAAGTAATCCAACAACAAAGGTGGCCGAAATATGGTATGCATTTTTCTTCCAACTTGGCGTTACTTTCAGTTGATTGGTTTGTGGCATATCAATCACTATACACATACATCTTGATCTCATTGGAACCGCTTTTGGTGCAGACACTCCAGCCACTCAATAGCTTTCATCAACATTGCCCATGTGTTAAGTGTACTTGGTTGCGAACTGAAACGGTTAAGAACCGTTGCAGGTCTTTTTATTTTCGGGATACTATTTCCCACATAATTACCAGCCGGACTATTTGAAAAATATTCCGCCATGAACCTTTTTCATACTTATTGTAACAACCACGGTTGGAAAGGTGTCATTGATAAAATTTAATGGAACTGTTATGTCGTGTACGCCCCCGAACTCTTCGAAACAGAACAGTGAAAAGGTTGAACATAGTAGTGAACTCAAAAAGCATATCAGTTTGAATGGGTCTAACAAATAGACGTGGTTTTCAGCTCATTGGCTCAGTTTTAACCATTCTATATGGGAATAGCACAATTCAATCAGTCTTAGATGTGGATCGGAGTTGTCACAATGCAAAAATGAGTGGCACGTAAGAATGGGATTGCACACTAGATGGCTGATTTGATTTGCGCCTAAAGGGTCATACATTGAAACTGGATTACAGAATGACCAGTTTACAACAGCGATATGACTGCTTCTGTGATCATACCTAAATTTACTCAGTTTTAAATTCTGTATGAGAGATCAATCACATCACGGGCTTCCTGGTCGCACAACTTGCTCCTTCTCAGGGGTCATTAGCAATGCATATCTGACGGAACAGTGTTTCTATGTCGACGTTTATTGTCAGCTGCTTCATTCGAACTTTCCTTCCTCCACTTCTACTCACTTTCTGTTTACATCCCGAAACCATTCGACACATTCTTTCTTGGATCACGCACAAGGGAAAACCTTCGTCTTTCTGTAAACTCCTAGTTTCTTTTGGTTGGTAATTGAACATTAGATCAAGACTTTATGAGTCAGTTGTCCTCAATGTTTCTGAATGGTGCTGAGATCCGTATCGTAGACTGGCTGTTCTGAAGCGTTAGTACCACAGAAAAGTGGTCATGGTTCTACTGCGGGGAATATATGTATCGGTGCATTGTCTTGCTATAGGGAAAGGCATTTCCATGTTTTTCTCCTTCGGACTGGTAGGAAGAAGCATATCAGCGCGGTTTGATTTATGTCCACAATTGCTGGTTCGTTCAAACCAGACACTGAAAGCACAAATCGTTACCTGTCAGTTCGCCTGTGATAAGTAGGTTTCGGTTTTTTGTGCTCTCCCCTGTGGTAATTTGGGGAATTCTTCTTAGTTATGGTATATCTGGTAAGTTAAGCAAGCGTGTCATTCAATGCACTTCAGACGTTGTCGTGGTTGGTACTGAGTATGCGAGACCTGCCTTCTTTTGTTCGTTCAAGACAACAACTGAGGTAATCGTAGTGCAGGTTTCTTGTCAAAACGCGCTCGGTTTTTCGCTCCCACTTTCGAGGAACTGTTTGATGTT
The DNA here is from genome assembly GCA_008508345.1 of Paragonimus westermani. NCBI lineage: Eukaryota > Metazoa > Platyhelminthes > Trematoda > Plagiorchiida > Troglotrematidae > Paragonimus > Paragonimus westermani. The sequence continues at coordinate 2,163 of QNGE01010304.1, forward strand.
AATCGGATGGTCGAGGGTTGATCTTCGTTCTGATTAGCCAGTTGAAGTTCTTCTTTTGTTGGTTTTTCTGCTTGTTTTGGTGCTCATTAACCTGTGATGCGCATCACTTTTCGATCTGTTCAGCAGCAGAACAGTTTGTTGTAGACTCGGTGACATTTATACAAGTGGCAGAATTGTTTTCGATCCGTGTCATTTTGTTGTCTGGGAAGCATCAGGGTGCGTGTTCGCGTTTTGACTCACAACTCTATTTTTCGCTTGGCATGTCATTTGTTGGTTAAATGTGCTTACGACAAGTAACTAACCGTAGTTTGTCAAGCGTCTTTTATGGTAGATGTTATTTTACTCCTGCTGAGGTTTCTTGCTATATCCCATACGTTTGCTGTCCCGATAATTTTGGGACGTCCATTTTGACATATTAGATAGACATCAAACCCAATACGGTAAAGTCAGGACGTCTTGGATTTGAATATCATGATGGCGTGTTTGAAAACAGCTTTGTGCTAGCGCAAGACTATCCAGTCTTTACTGTATATTAAAGGATCGAGCCCGAAGACTTCATCGCTCTTATTTTGCTTAAGTGTGTACGCCTTCGTATTATTTCTGGTGACGCTTGCGCTCGCCTCAATTTGCCTTGATTCACTCATTTCCAGCATCGATGCCCAATCTGACACCTTTTCTCGATGTGTAACTAATCAACTGTCTCATCAACCAGCTCGGTAGCGTACTTCCTGATCAATTTCGGGTTTACTACTGTGTTTCTCTCTGTGTTCCCTTCTAGTAAGCATCAACAATACAAATTGGCCAAGTATTGTGAAGACATTTTGGGCGATATGTTGCTCACCAAACCTGTGGAGTTCTATCCGGTATGTAATTTGTTTTGGCTCGTTGGTTTTCTCTTTGTGAGCCGGTGCAGCCTCCGCGTCCGCCTGTGTGATTATTTTCCTTTAATAATTAGCTATGCCATTCTATGTGATGGTTGTAAATTGAATGAGCACGCTATTATACTCACTCGCCCAATGTCTTCTCGATTTGATCATGATGGGAGTTTAAGCTACAGAAGATACACTGTAATCATTGATGACAACTGTCTATGATCTCTTGGACTGGAATAACGTAATCCACTGCAACCGTCAATTTCACACCATTTACGAACGCGAAGTCGTGTGATGATGATGTTGCAGTTGTTTCATCGTTCTCATCCTTTCAGCCCGACACTCCATTTCATAAGATGACCAACGGCCATCTTTTCCAACAACTAGTTAATTGGACTAACATGAAATTTGGTTGCTTCTACGTGAAATGAAGTGTCATATTATCAATATAATTAGGATTCACGCTCATCCGGTCTTTGGCGACCTGCCCTACAAGATGTGTGACTTACCCCAACCAACGTACTGATTCACCGTTACTCATTTTGTTAGCATTGCAAGTAGTTTGCATCTTGAATGTTTCTTTTTTCACGGGGACATGCTCTAGACTAGGTCATCTAGCTGGCCATCGTGCGTACGCGTCATCTGACAGAATTATACTTCAGACTGATTCAACTAAGTATTCTTTTTTGTGACGAGTTGGTCTGAATAGGCTTTTGTATCCGATACGAAGGGTCAATACAAGTGGCACCTTTAACTGGCTGTTCTCTTATTAATATTTTATCGTTGGTTCTGGAGGATCCTCGTTATAGTGCACGATAAGCTAAAAATCACAATAATATTCGTTGGGTTTACCCTGTCGGTTTTTCCGTGTAAAATCCTTTTTTCTGTGGCAGTCATCCTTGTTCTCAAGCATCTCATTTAACGTTCAACCTGTAACTAAATATTGTTTGCATCAGTTCAGTACATCAACGTTATTAAACGTGTTACTTAGGTATTGATATGTTCGCCGAGCTTGGCATTTAGGTTGCAAACGTTTCATCACCAAGTGAGGTGACATCATCAGTGCGTGAGTGTTCGGCGTATAATTTTGAATTTGCCGAACACTCACGCACTGATGATGTCACCTCACTTGGTGATGAAACGTTTGCAACCTAAATGCCAAGCTCGGCGAACATATCAATACCAAAACAATCAACCCGAGCTACAAACAACACCACCACTATTCCCAACCATCAGAAACGTGTTACTTAGTTTTATAGCAAAAGGGAATTTGTATTTTTTAGTAGTCAGCATTGACATTTTCTCAATCCTATTTTTCAAATCTATGCCAATGAGAACCGCTTTTTGCTGGCATTACACATCACTCCTCGTTCCAGCTACTCAGTTAGTCTCGGATGTGGAACTGATTTCCGTGGTATTTTTTATAATGGGAACTATACACTGTTGTACGGCAGTGTTTCTCAAACTCCGTAATGGAGATAGATGACCATTTGAACGACACATATGACGCCTAGTTTTAACATTTGAAATTCTAATTTCAAGACTGCCTGAGTGCAATCTGTATGTGAAGTTTTCAAGGTGTAATGTTGCATATTCCACATTAGATAATAAATCTATTTGTCAAACATTTGTTCTGATGAATCGTGAAGGATGAGGAAAGAGTAGTCTCATTACCAGATGATATCGATATGAGGCAGATGTTCCAAAAAAGTATGCAATAACTCTTAGTTATGAAAAGAATCATGTAACTACTATCCAGAAGCACACCGAAACCCAATGTTATACTGATTATCTCACCAATGTCATAATTAGTAGAGCGGGTTTTTATTTAATCTATTCCAAAAGAAGACACTTCCGAACTGTGGATGAGGAATGCCGTGTGTGTTGTGGTAGTGCTCATTATTCATTATATTCTTAGTTAAGATGCAACGAATTGAGGTGAGAAGATTGCGTAGCCTGCAATTTTTCGATTGCAATTCGCTTTGACGATCAGTTTTTCTACTTCTTTCCAGATCTTGAAACAAATTATCTTTTCCGGACCTATGCGTCTGAGACTTTTTCTGAGTGACTTTTAAATATCTATTCTGCGTAGCTCATTCGTCCCATTGGCTTTTAATTGTATACGTAGCTTTGTGTTTAATTATATTGTATGGTGTGTTTTTCTGTGCTACTGTGGTTATTTTTGTGTTCATGTAACGCATGCAAAGTTCGATGGGCCATAGGGTTACAATAAAAATAAGGATTATTACGAGCACTTTACTAACCACTGGTATACAGAGTATCCTAATTGGTCGCCCGTGCCGTACTGGTGGTCAGGGGATTGTAGTTACACGCTAATTCTGTTCACGTTCACCCCGTCGAACGGCTGTAGTTGTCAACAGGTCACTTTAAGGATACGCTTCTGTGAATTGCTAGTGTGGTAATAAATACTCAGCGCCAAGCTTTTTTCCAGTTACTTCTGTTCAGAAACCGCGAATTCGGACCCGTTGATTATAGAAGGGCTATTTCTACTTGTTAACCGAATAGGAGTGGGTTGTTGAGGACGTGAAGAGACCTTTACTACTGTTTGATTTCAATAGGAATAACGTTACAATCGTTTTGTTCGACCGTGTAGATTCACAGTTTCTGTTCCCTACACTCAGTAGCGTGAGTTAAATCAGTGTGGTTAATCCATACAAGAATGTAACACTTTTTTTCGAAGACTCAAACGACACCTTCCAAAAACAATAGTCCTGTACATATTCGCGTGTTCCGGTTGGGTCAAAAATCATTGTTGTGTGTTCTGTTTCGTTGTCTACCTGGAAATTCATTTCGAATGACTGATAGTTGGTTCTGCGTATGTTGATTGTTAGATTTGAGGAATAGTCCGAAAGTATGTGGGACGAGTACTCATAGGGCAACAGGTAAATAGTTCGCATGATTTTAAGACAGCAGCTAGTGGATGCATATCCTCTGTTTAATTCACGCGTTCTACAGTGTTTTGGTTTGGTGAATGTTAATGCCTAAACTACCTGGATAGCAGAGGATCGCACCAAATCACCTGCGATTCAATTCACTCACCCGTATCCAGTGTGAACTCGGAGATATACAACCCGAAGGTGTACTAGCAGAAGCTTTCATGATCCAGCCGGTTAGTGTTGGTTAACCATACGGCAGGGTACTGTACCACTAAAACCCTTCTCTCTTGGAGGCACGAAATAGGGTAACTCCAATGGGTAGATCTGAACTGGGGAGAAAAACATTGAAAATATATGCCAAGGAGAATACCAGTGTAGGAGTGTTTCTGTGAAATTAGGTAGACAACTAGAAATCTGGATGTGAACTGAGAAACAAACAAAACTTTCATCATACCGTGCGTTCCTAAAGCAAATGGAAAGAAGATAGAAGATTTTCCAAAAAAAAGAACGGTTGGTTGGTTACTAACGACAAATAATGAAACTGATTCAACTTGCTTGCTCCCAACTTACTCATCATCTCTCCGTTTACGTATGCTATGGTTAGGTTGGTGACTTACCACTTCGAGGTGGCCAACGCATTTGTGGCCGCATTCATTGCTATGTCATACAGTTATATCATCACAACCTATGGCAACGATAGTTCCTTTGCGTACCGCACTCTTCAGTTCGCTTCCACGCAACTGTCTCTCACTGAACCTTCAGACATCCATCCAGATCGTAGGTATCGGGACTGTCTGGTTTAAGATTAAATCCTCTCAGGATCAAAAACCTATACTTCAACACAGAGGACTTGCCTGGATAACATCTCGGTATTAGAGCTTCTGTCCACCGAAATTTAGCTTAATTGCTTTCAGTTGCCCGTACATCAGCTACTTCGGAATGCGTTTGTGTGCTATTCGACGTAAATGTTCAAGCCAACCGAGCTGTTTGATCATCCACAATACCTTGACCTCGTACGTGTCCGCTGGCCGAAGTTTCTCAATCTTGGAACCATGTCTGAACACCCAGCAGTCGTCTTGCACCTTATAAATAGTGGCGACTCAAATAATGCACATTCCGCTGCTACACTCTCTGAGTTTCACTGCCGTTCAGCAGCATAGATAGTTCCATTGAACGGTAGAGAAACGCCATGGTTTCTAAGCTTCACGCTATGCGGTTCGTCCATATAGGTTTTTCCAGATTATCGGAAACAGTGCTAGCCTTCGCCGTACGATCTGAAAACTTAGGGTCCATAGGGAGATATGTCGGCAGGTTGCTATCCAAGTAGCAAAGGTCTGCGCACCTACCAACAGTATTTCAACTGATGCGGATTGTACATGTAAACACATCACCTTCGCTCACAGGAGACGCTTGTTGACATCCAAACCATTCGTTTTGTGTTAACCGACTTGATTCGGATCATGCTGTTGTCTGCGTCCGTTTTGTTTTGTCATTTATCCAGAGGTCGCATTTCTAACGAACACGGAACAAATCTCATCAGCTATGAAAGCTTGCTGTGATGATGTATGTTTTGAAGGAGATGTGCAGTTGCAGCGGAACTGGATTTCTGACAGGTTGATAAATCTCAGGAACGGGCGTCGCTCGATTCCACCTGGTTCTGATTTCGATAACCACTGTTGAGAAGTCAAACGCAAGCTGACCAAAAGGCTGTGCAGAGATCGTGAGCACCACTTGGTCGAACAATCGAAGGAGATGAGGCGAACTATTCTATCTGGGAATAACAAAGTTATTTTCATCCATCCGTGGTGGATGTGAGGCCGTTTGTGAAAAAGATGGCTGGCTTATCACCAGCCAGTCGCGTCAACTTGGCAAGTGGGCTGAACATTTTGAGGGACAGTCCGGCTGGCCTCAACCATACACTATAAACGACGGGGCCTGATTAGTCAGTGATTGCGTTCCAGACGGCCCTCCGTCGGAAGCAGAAGTGGCCCCAGGGCCTAAATGAAGCATAACAAGGATGGTGTGGAAGAGTTTCATATCAGAACTGAGGAAACTTCTATAGACAATTTAGAAAATTGAGATTGATGTTTATAAACAGTAGTCTTCGGTTTCAAAGCAACGGCCACGGAGGTATCACCCTAGTGTCCGTTGTGTCCGATGAGCGGCGGTCCGAGCAACAGTACTCACTGATCAACCTCGTATGAATGAATTTCATACCATATCTGGATGCCAGGTTCACGAGATCTGTAGCGATTCTCCGCAGTTTTTTTCACCGTGCACCGACATCTGTGAACAACAGCACCTCAACGGGCGATTCACCTAAGCGTTGAATATTCAGTAGGCGACCTTTCTTGCAGTGTTCAACTTCGGCACTATTTATGGGATTTTGAAGGACATCTCTTAGTGCCGTAGTGCAAAGTAAGTTGAGTACGGTTTGGGTTGAGACACAGCCCTGCCTCACATCACTGATATCTTCGAAACCGTCAATTGCGGCTCTGTTTCCATGTCCTGTTGTAACGTTTTCATTAAATTGACAAACATCCCTGGACATGCAAACTCACCACGCAGCATCCACATTGATTTGAGATTCACAAAATCAAACGCCTTCCTTAAATTCCCATTGCTAACATGTGGCAGCATACAGCGTACAACGGTGTTCGTGGCACCTCCGGATCCATCGAGCGACAAATGGTGTCAGTCGTATTGCAACTCTCTGTGGACCCACGCTGCTCCTGAAGAACATCCGGTACGAAAATCTCCGCAGTTAACCGGTGAAGCTGAAATTTTTCTGATACCTTTTCAGCGCAGCCCAACGCACTAATGTTCCGATAGTTGTATGTGCTTCGCTTATTCCCCCCGCCCTACAGTTAAATAGTGATACAATGTGGACGTCGTTGAGCTCGTCTGAGACCAAGTAAACCAGCCGATTAAATCACGATCCAAAGGTGGATCGTCATGCATCCGACTTTCCCTTGGTAGTCTGTTTTCGCCCCTAGTCTTCATGATTAATTTCGGATGTGAGTACGAAATGCCAGAGGCGCCGTCCACTGCTGGTTTAACAGGTTAAGTGGATGAACTAACGATCGTCGTTACCTAGCCTTAGGCCTTTTTTTTGCCGGCGGTCACCGTAGCCCTTAGTCAGCTCATCTTGGTTTTCCCAACAGTCCATGATTCTGCATAACCGTTGACTGAGCTGGCGGCGAGCATTGCGGACTACCCTTTCTGTCTTCTTAGCTTGCGTCCACTGCGAAAACTGCGAAAGTTCAATTCTTCCTTATTATCAGTCTCGTAGTAACTACAGATCTGTTGGAGAACCTAATGGAGGTTGTTTCAATGGCTGCTGGTGCGTTCTGCAGTTTGAAATGTTGTTACATACTGTGGTGAATTTTGGGCGCCCTTGAGACAAACAGCTACCATACAGTGAAGTGCCATTCTTGTCTTCCAGTCGCTCCAGACACCACTATTCCGGTGATCCACAATAAACAGGTTTGCAAACAGATAAACAATTTGGTTCTAACTGGTTTATATTGCATTCAGCCTTGCGCGTCCCTGGCGTAATGCATAGTTCGCGAGTGTCACACTGTCGTACGATCACATAGTCAAACAAATGGTGGTGACCGCCTCGTAAATGAGTTCACAGCGTGATATCGCCGACATCCAACTGGAATCAGATGTTTTTGATGGCTAACTCTTAAATATCACACAGGTGGAGCTGATGGTCCCCGTACTCTTTGAATGCACGAACGCCGTGTGCTCTGAGTACACTCGACCAAGCTGCTGATTTGCGGTCAACACGCCCAGAAGAAAGGTGAGACACTCATGGATGTTGGTCGGATGGCGGTGTACTGCTGGTCTTTTCTGCCTTTGGTGTGACATGGTTGAACCGTAAGCGCTAAGACTCGTAGAAGACTTAGCTCGATTAAATAGTAGGTCGACGGATGCGATCCGGCGGATGATTCCGTGTGGTCTTATCATCATTACAGAAATGATGCAGTCAATAAATGTTAAACAAACAGCGGGATTGTGCTCACCCTTTGAACGTTTACCGGTTCGAGAGAAAGCGTACCCCGGATTTTACCTTATCTCACTCAGAGCTGTGATATTGATGCCGTAGCCACTCAGGTTCATCGCAGTCAACGCGTTACAGTTTGTCGACCATCTGGGTACTACATTGATCCAACATCGTGCGCACATTTCATGCTCCGAGAAACACCATCGTGTGCCCGCTCGTATGATTCAGGTTGGCTTGAGGAAACGTCTGGAACGTCTTGTTCAGCAGTCTGATCTTTGAGACAAGAAGAATGAGGGACTTTTTATAGGAACCTACCCTGGACCAATGACTACTCCCTTTGAGCTTATCTGACATGGTTGAACCTAGAGAGTCCTAAGTTCTAATCAGCAAAACTCTCCGGATCAAAACATCATATAAGCATGACCACCACGCCAAAGTAACAGAAAAGGCCAGGACACACAAGAGAAACCCTCCTGATCCACAATTATTCACGTGTTCTCAGTACTGTTTGGAATAAGTCGATGCAAGATCCTTTTATCCAGTTACTTCTTGAGCCTAGTATCCATTCCTATGTGGATTCATTATGCGAGTCAAAAT
>QNGE01010305.1:0-10540 GCA_008508345.1 Paragonimus westermani
AAGTACCATCGCTGTGATAAATGATGTCGAGCAGTGCAATCGAGATTTGGCATCTTTCCCATTGGTTAGATCGTCGGCGGACAGTTACCGAAACAGGTATCTTGGAATGGATCACGTCGCTCAAGATACATATCGAGGGAAGCTAAATCACACGATAAGGTCGCATTTTGGCTTGTTTGTGGACTCAATCCATTCACGTAAAAGTAGCCTGTTCCAAGCCTACGAGCTATTTATTCATGGGCTTGATGCGCTTTTGGGTAGGCAGGACACACCGGGGGCCGTTTACGACGATGGCTTCAAATTTTTGGGGCCGATTTACAGCTGAAAGAAGGTCAGCAGACCTTAGGCCAACGTGTTGTAGCAAGGGATTGATTGCACCGCAGTACTCGGGCTGCAATTTATCAAGGTGGAATTCCGAACGGAACGATTCGGACAGTAAGACGAATGCTGTCACCAATAACACAAATGACGGGTGAGTCACATTCTCAAAATGTGGTGCAAGTTGAGTGAATCGATAAATTATTCGTGGTCGTTTGTGTCAGTTTAGTGATTTGTTTTGGTTGCGCCTAAAGCGGGCCTGATTACAGCGCGATGAAGTTGCGTGAACCAGCTACCGGTGGTTGGAGACAAGCGCAACAATTACACAGTGTATTTATGAGGCAATGACGGTCTGAATATTCACCCAATTTACAGATTACCCCAAATTGGTTGAAGTCTTCGCGTGATCCTCAAGCAGGTGATGGGGTTTCCTATCATAAGAATGCCTCCTGAAGCGTTTGGCTGCATGGTATAAACATCGACATATTTCCTGGTGATGAAAGACAGGTAGGCTAGGTGACAAGAACTTTAGGTGGTACTGCCTCCTGAAGGGGTTCGCAGAGCAAAACCGGATTACCGCCGATGACCCAAAAGATATGGATCCCCTGAGAGGACTGACCACTCACTACTGTTTCCACCACCATCAGGAGTTCGGAACGCCAGCCGGCTTATATGGTCCACTGTTGATTTTGTCTCTTTTGACTGCGCACAGGGCTTGTGAGGCTGCTATTTCCACGCAGTCAAAAGTGGAATCAAACACATCCTGCAGTTCGGGTTTTGAGGTCGCTCGAAGTATGCCGAAAACCCCTGAAAACCATCCTGGGTGTGGAACGAGATAATCGTATAGCTGCCACCATCCTAACTACTGAAGCTTTCAGATCTAACTCATCCTGCATTCGCCTTAGTTTTCCGAGGCAGGCTTTCATTTGCGCTGCCGGTTCGTTTATTGCATATTGCTAATTCTTACGCAAGATTGGTCCCCCAATGTCGGCTACGACTAATGGATGCGATCGATCAATCTTTCACCTAGGGAACTTTCGTCAGGCTCCAGTATAATGCAGTTTTCGACGGCCTCGGCGACCTCAAAGTCTCAGTGAGGAATCAAGTGGAATAAATGTGGCTCATGGTTATAGACAACTTCCATCACATTGGTCTGAAAATTGCGAAAGGTCAGTAAAAATCCCCACTGAACCTAATTGTCACCTTTGGGTAGTCTTGAGAGAGAAGTAAAAATACTGTCAAGGTTACATGCATCCTGGTGGTCATCCGGAGACGCTTCAGATAATTAACTCAAGCTTGTAGCCTGACGGGTCGAAATACCGCGCTAAATTATCATAACATGACCTCGTCATCCCAGGTTCTTTTCACAAGGAGGTAAAGAGAGTTTCAAACAATGTACTTGTGTACATGAAAGTCGGTACTACCGCTCTGCACGTCTACATAAGATAGCTGGGATTTTTCTTGTTTTATACGTTCCTAAATGTTTGTCAGCTTGGTACAGTAACGTGGATTTTGATAGAACTTGCTCTGTGTCGTCTATATGGCCCAATGAATATACCCATACGATCCCTAGGGGGTCTCGCAGGTCTTTTTGGGGTTGACGGTGAGTAAAAATGTGGTAGGACATATAAACCCCTAGGTGACCCATGGGGGCAAAATGGGGGCTTGCCCCAAAAACGTTCTATTGCACAAAACCCCACCCACGCACCCGGTTCTGCCTTTTTCTTAACTACTACGCATTATTCATTCAGTTCATCTTTATTCCTTGCTCTATCTCATGTACATTGCTCCCCAGTTCAATGAGTGACCCGCCAATGCAAGAATGCCAACAACGATTGGAACAATAAAAATGCATGCACATTTATTGTTCCTCGTCCTAAAGTTACACCAAGGCTGTTTGTTTTCGCGTGCACTCCGTTGGTAGTTCATATGGGGACCTCGCTAACTGATCGTCATCGCCCACACAGATTGCGAATCTTTGACGATTAGATGCATGGTAACGGAGTGGATACTGTGAAGGAGGAATTCACCGAAACGGCGTAGCCTATTGTGAATGTTCAAACGGGAAGTAATACCCAAACAAACAGTTAAAGTTATTGAGTAACAGGCGATAACAAATCTCCCGAAGGCAAATCATGGTTGAGGTGCCACACTGGATATAACGGTTTAACTGTGAATGTAGTTTACAAACGAAAACACACTTATAAGTAATAATCCGTCTCACCTGTTTTGTGTGATCGCATGCCATCTATGTTCCACTGCGGTGACACTCCCTCGCAAACAACTTCGGGGGGTCAGAAGAGGACAGCACACAAACCGCGGATCAAACCAAACTGGACATATAATCCATCTCCTATGACCACTTTATTACAAATTCTCGGGGTGTCTATTGATGTTCATGGGTCTTTTGGCGAATAGGGGTAGTAATATCTCATAGACTTCAGTAACGTACGTTGGTCTTTCGGTGAAATATTTCCTCGTAGGACACATCCAACGATGTTATGGTAAACAGTACGTCCGGAGGGTTAACAAGGGAGTGCGATGGTCCTACAGGGAAATTTTAAAACGAAGCTTTCCACATTTTCGGGTGGTTCATTTTCCATCACTACATGTGTTATCTCGGTGATGCAAGAAGCGGGTGCGTTGGCAATGTTCGATTCCACTACATCTAGGAGCGGCTCCTCATGATGTACCACGGAAAAATAAATATCAGCGTAGCTGATCAATTCTTCCGTGTTCTGGAAATCCTTCACAGATCTCCGGAAGTCTTCATTGGCTGAAGACTGCAATCACAAGCTCTTCGTTGTGAACCATGAGCGCGGTACTGCTTGCAAGAACTGTATTTTTATTGAAAAGTAACACAGAGTTATGTTCTTTAAATCCACCCAGAACACAAACACACAAAAATACAGCCTAGGCTCCGTAATTGTCAGTGCCGAATATATGTACGGAAGTCAACAGTTCTTGTCAGTGTGCATCCCAATGTTTCCTCATGTAGTTTCTTTTGATTACCTCAATTCTGAATGCTTATGAGGCTTACGTCCAGACAGAGATTTCTGCATTATCCACCTAAGGTATCATTTTGATAAAGAAATCGAAATAATGCACCAAAACCACGATCCACATAACCCAACCACAACCACGATTTCTCTACATCCTAACGGCTTAAAGAAACGTGTACGATACCATTGTGAATTGATTTGGCTCATTGTGTTAGAGTAATGAGTTCAAAAATCTGTGCATTCAGCCAGATGTGTACAGTCCACACTGGTCCAAACATGTTGGAAGTTTCAGTGTCTAATGCGGTAAAATGAAACAAAAGTGAGGCTTGTCATGAGAAATATTTGAAATACACTACGGTCCTAATAAAGCAACAAAAGCCGAGTCCAAGTAATGTGCTATTTGGCGACCAGTCAACATCCATTGGCGAAAAATATCAGTCGGGACTTGAATTATGATCAACCCGATATAATAATATAAGTTTTGGGAGTTCGTTGAAATTCGCATGAATGAACAATTACAAAACATATGAATCAGTTTCGACCACAGAAACGGTTCGGGAGTAAAAGATTAACTGACACAGAAAATCAGCCAGTAAATCGATTTAGCGATGCCTCAGTTAAAAACACTGGAGGCGTAATTAGAACTGCATAAGTAAACATGTCTGTTGTCTGTTAGGTCCACATAAGACAAACAAAAATTCACACGCTGTCAGGGGACTAATCAAAATTGGAATGCTAGCACAATCAGTTATCACATTAAAATCATGAACACTAACGTTTTAGCAATAAAAACTGGGTAAGCAACAATGTAGCTTTGACAACAGCAACCTTGAAACACTTCCGCGGCGAAAGTAGGAAATGGTAACGACCGTGCATTTAGTTAAAAACTGCAATACAACTAACGGTTTCTTCTTATTCATTGAACACACATGGCGTATGCACACGTTTTGAGTAGATCTTTGTGAAATCAGGTTTCACCAGCTATTCATATGTCGACACCCGCGAAGTTAACTGCACCCGTTTTGTCTGCAATTCATTTTGGACCAAGTATTGACTGAAATTTCACTAGAATTTAGGAGTTTGTTAGCACGATGGAAAATAACAATGGTTTCTAGATTAGAATTTGTAATTTTTAGAAAGCGTTTTTTGAATTGCTCGGTTGGATCATTTTGTGTTGTTTGATATGTAATGTTGTATTTGGGAAAAACTATCAGTACATTTTTGACAAGTGTAGCGAAGCTGGTTGCGTTAAGAAGTGCCTTAACAACGCTCACAGTGATTACCAGGTGCTCAGTTGCTCAATGTGATCGACATCGCCTGAGCACTCGGAGTATCATGCACCCAGTTATCCCTCCAGCTGTTGTACAGTAAAATAATTGCGGTTGTCGTTATCCACTGCACAAGGAACTCCTTGTTTGTTGAAAGTTTTCTGACAGGACGGAGTCGTAAAGTCAGCACAGAGTAAGTGAGAAGTAGGTATATTATTTGTCCTCTGATGAATTAATACTAGCGGTATGTACATAATGAGGAATTTCACACGATATTGGCTTCGGAACCCACATGGATGGCTTGAAATGAATTTTCTATCAAAATCTGACGCAGTTAAGTACTGATCGTCTAGAGTTGTGACCAGCAACGTGTCGGAATTTCCGATGATCTTGTATTTTCTATATAACCTATTGAGAAAATTGCAGAAGACAATAATTTCATCGTTGAAACAAGAAGTGTTGTCGACAGTAATTGAACGCTGCCCGTGATGAATACAAATTCGGAGCGAAATCGTGTCTGTTGGTTGCATTTAGAAACCATGTGTTGCATAAACCACGGAATAAGAATTTATTTTCTCAAATGAAGTCAGATTTGCTGAACTAATCTGTGGTGGTTGGTCTGGAAGACGACCAGAATTTCCAAGTTCCAGAGAGAAGGTGTATCTGCGGAGATAGTCAGCGCGTTGTATTTTTGGACAGTCGGGGGTGAATGTCCTTGGATTACGCTGGGAGAACATGACTTCACCGACTGCTGATGAACTAACGAGCGATTCGGTGAGGTAGCCAATAAGCTTTAATGTCTGTTGGTTAAATATAACTGTGAAAAACACGAACAGTTGTGGAGATTTGTCATAGCTGGACCAACAGAGAATGCTTCTTCGTACGCTTGAACACAGTCAAGCTTCGTTGAACTGAGGAGTTTTCGAAAGTACAAAACTGAGCACATGTCCTACTCTAGTGCAACATTTTGGCCAATAGGAGACGCAACTGTAATCAAGGTAAGTGGTGAAGTGGTGGGAAGGTTCAACAAACGACTAAGTATAGTCTGACGTGGTTCACTCTGTACAATTTTGTTTGAAGGACAAACAAAAACAGCGGCTCGCTTCTTCAACGAAATCTAAAAAGAAATTAGAGTCGCAACAGGGAAAATCCAACAAACAACCATAAGTCATCAACGACACTTTTGTGTTGGGGTGTCGCACGGAAGTGGAAATCGTTAGGGATCAGTTCGGAACCCACCATCATCGAATAAATGTGTGAGTCAGGAAAACGCAATAGTTACAATTAAAAATTGAAGGAATTTACGAAGTTTGTTATGTTTGGTAACCATTCACAGATTCCAAGTGTGTTACTGTTTTCGAAATGCAGGCAGATGAGTTAACTTCTAGGGGTTAGAAGGAAATAAATGTCAACATGGTGAAAATCCGTCAAATAGGAGAAACACACGGAAACAGAAATGGGGGGCCAGATTTTGATCTATACAAGTGACACACCAGTGACAATGCGTTGTACCCCTAGGCAGACAGTAGATGTTAACCAGACTGCCTAACTTCCTCCGTTCATGAATAGTTATTAGACACTTCATGATTTCTTGTCCGATGGTGTCCGGAGTACTTCCTCGTAACTTCAGGTTTTGTAATGCTGTTTCTAACAAGCGCAAGTTGAACCGCATATCTTCTAACATACCTATGGAATGTAGGTTACAAACTGTTTATCCCTACTCATGTGTGGCAGTTTGGAAGACGCATAATCCTTAAATACTGTGCACACGAAAACCTTGCCCCCTCTGAAAACATTTCTAGGTTTTCCACTGCTACCTACAATTGTTTTGACTTGCCACTTGAGCCTACGTCCACAGCTTGTTTGGAAAAGAGAAGAAATATATTCGCATATTCCCCACATTCGCTGTCATTCCTGGTGACCATTTGTGCAAATGTACAATGTACTTAACAACTGTCAGGTTTCATATTCTTAACTTCGTCTGTTCCATTGAATAATTACAAGCAGTACGTGTGGTACTTGCCAATCAATTGATGCACTATAGAGCACAACACTTGACTGCAGAATAATCACCGTAGCTGGTGGAATATAGGTTTGAAAGTCTAGTTTAACTTGAGCGTATTGCATAGACCAATCTATTATTGGACGACTGGTTTGTCTTAACCGATGAAAATAAGCGCGATGTGGGTGTGTCCAGCAGTACATTGTGACTAGAAAAGTTAGTAAGTGAAATACGCTCTCACTCACCTTTCTAGAGTGGGTCTTGAGTTGGCGTCGGTTGATGATCTATACGACAAACAATTTCTTTGTTACTCCCAAACACACCAAAGACATACTCCAGTGGAAATGCCGCATTCATCTCAATTTACGATATTTCCGAAAGTGATTTCCCACAACGTTGTTCTGTCTGCAGCATGGTACTAAACGTTGCATCCGAGTTTGCAACGACGACAAACGCGAGGAGGCTCATGTGTTTTGTACGCACTAGTTACAGTTCAGATATATGGCGCCTGTATTGGTCTGCATCACAAACGAGACAGCAAACACACAATAAACGACAGTGCTCATATTTATGGTTATCGAAATGTGGCAACCACAATCCATTTGCCATCACTTCTTTTATATGGATAGGAAGTGACACACGTATGTTTATGTTACCACTGTGCGTACCTATGGCGAAAACTCAATCGAGTAAAGTCCAACTAACTCCTCCAGGGATAGACACTAATTCATTTCTGATGAGCTGCTCACCTACATCCAGACAGCGTTCATTTGTACAAAAATTGCACTAAAGTTATTGCAGAAAATGTACCTCAGCTGCTTTGTAATTGATAGCTTCAAACCGAAGTGAATGCACAGGTTAAGGCCACTCGCCTATATCGAGCACTTTCGTGGTGTTCGCAGCGAAGTTAGCTCATCACTAGAAAGCTGAGGGAAATGATGACGAAGCATTTTCAAGGGGTTCCGTTTAAATGTTACGGCAATATTGTTTTCCTTGAAATACTTGTGCACCTCTCACTAGAACTTGTGAGCTGTAAAAGATGGTGTCCGTTCATGACTGAATATGACAGTAAATCAATGAATTTTTCAAATATAAACTAACCAATGGGCGCACGTTCGTCGTGTGTGCACGGTCCAGCTTGTACAGATGCGTCACATACCTGTTCGTTTGCAATTTCGACATTAATAGATTCCACTGTGTTTGTGTCCAGTATATCGGTTAAAACGTACATAAAGGATTTCGAGATAATTTGCACGCTCAGAAACAAACTTGTGACACACCAAGGGTGCTTGTTTACAAAATAATCGTCTAGGTGGTATATATTTTGCGTGCGCCGAACATGCGCATTTTATGTAGACCAGACGTCTGCATATTAAATAATTGACCGCCGAAATACACGTCATCGCATCAACGAAAAATCCAGTTAACTCAATGTGCTTCAGGCAAAATAATGACCTCAGCGACCATAATTAGTTATTTTGGATCATTAGTCATTTAAACAATTAATTGGCTCAGAGGCAAAAATACGCCACTTTTTCAGTTCACATCCCAAAGTGACGCAAACATTTCTTACAAGCATGCAAGTAATGCACTCTTCACGGCACACACTCGACCTCATTAGCCCAGTTAGCCTAATTGACCCCGAAAAGCACTAACTGAGGTTAAGGGTACGTGCTGCAAAGAAAACAGTAAGGAAATGTTTAGGACCATCGTTACTAATGAGTGAGTGTGTCTGTGACTCGTCAAATCAGTGGAACTGACGGAATCTACGGCAGGTGTAATACATTTATATTCAGACGAGAGATGTTACTAATCTAATGAAGTTTGCAAACTTGTGTTGGAACTAATGTCGACTATTCAAATGCGGTTTGGCTTGTCACGTTGGTAACATTTAGAATTGCATGCGAGTTGCGAATATTTACGACCACGTGACATACAGCTGTTCCACAATAGGTCAGAATTTCGTTTCAACCGCGTCAGTTAAGCCAGTCAGACGTATCTGTAGCTCGTCACAGAAATGATATCGTGCACCCGGAGTTTAAGGTTGTAACGTAGATACACGAAGTACAACCGTAGGTCCGTGTTGTTTTTAACACATTATACAACCCGTTCGTGCTTTATTTGATATATAAGGGGGACAGGTTTGAGTAAAACCAAACGATGCTCGAGCTGCCTTCGATCTTTTCTGTCGGTTCGTTGTATTGAAGTTTATCTTGGGTAAACCTCACTCAGGCTTTCGTTGGCAGATATGCAGAAGTCAAAGATCTCACTGTACCGTTGTTTGACAGAAATTGAAACATGTGAAAACGAGTGAAGCCGTATTAGTCAGACATCAAAAAACCGGCCCTATGAGTGCAGACATATATCAGTTTCCGACGTATATCCTACGTGTTAACAACATTCTGACTCATGATGCCTTAATAATGCGCCATTGGCATCGTACTCATACGTTTGAAATGACAGTTTCACAACAGCGGCTGAAGATAAGGAATCAAACGCTGTAACGTACGTCTTCCTTCAGTCTTGTTGAACTAAATAAGTGACCGAATATATCAAATTCAATCACACAATGTTGCAAATGAAGCGAACTGCTTCATTCTGAAAGTTCTTAAAGTATTTAAATTGCAGTTTGCATGGCGTGAATGAGATTCGGTATCTTTACCCAAGTCTTTCCAGCAGCTTACAGAATCCCTCCTTGTAAGTAAGAGAAAAGTGTATTCTAATCATTACTTCCACGTTTCAATGAAATCTACATCACCACTTCGTGATACTCTAGGACTGTTGAAATCCGTCAGTTACGTACGTACTCCTTTGTACAAGGCCAACTGTTAGCCACTATCATGTTGTTTATTAACTAACAGAGAATAACTAATATTGCGCGTAAATCCTGATGAGATTTCATCAATGCGTCAGATTTTTGTAAGTCCGCGATTGTTATTACCGTTCCTGGAGAGATTTTCATTAACACAATGCGTTTTCATATGTATCGCTTTGACTAACGTGTTGATCAAAAACTGACGGTGATGATGTAGAGACTTGTCATTTATTTATGTTGACAAACCATCGCACCCGCTATACCCTTCTTTTTGTGTTACTAATCCTGAATCAGTTTACCACGCCATGAAGGTTGCTTAAACTAACTTGCTTGGGAGAGCGTCCAGCAACGACACAGCATTTGGTGTCGTTTAGCCACGGCATATAGTGCCCCAAATGCATACCGAGTCGTTTGCAACGCAAACAGGCACGCGTAGCCATAGATGGTTAACCCTAAAAAATTTAACAGAATGGTTGGATAACAAAGATGTTCAGTTTCGCCCCAAAGTAGACCTGCTCTATAGCCTTCGCCATGACGTCAGATGTAGTACTGCGTGTCTGCGACATTGGCAGACCGGACTAGTTATGAAAATCTTTCTTGTTACGAGATGTGATTTGTCTTGTAATTTTAAGTTCAATATTCTGATACCGGTAACATGGTTTCCCAAATTTTTACTTCACAGTTTCATTGCTTGTTGACTGTTAACCTACCAAATACCTTGAAGAGTCTGTCAGCGTTTCTTGAATGCTTGTTCATTTATCGATTGTAATTGTGGTTCCACTTATTCACGACAAAGCTTTGGTTTGTGTATCAAGCAGTTTCAGTCTTTACTCATTTACTGGCAGTGAAGCAACAGCAAGATTAGAAACAATATGGCTTGAGAGATTGCAAAAATCCATTCGTAACAAATAGTTTCCCAGCTAGCACGTCGTGTATGCTGTGCGAATAGAACCAGGCCATTTTTGTGAGTGTTTGTGACAAGCAAAAGAAATGTGTATGCAATTTGCACTGACTCGATCATTAAAGAAAATACTCCACAAATTGAAACGGTTGATAGTGTAAACGCCGCATTCCTTTTGAAGGATGCAGTTAAACATTGGTAGCAGAGTAACACTTCTGGATAATTTACTTCAGG
>QNGE01010306.1:0-10540 GCA_008508345.1 Paragonimus westermani
CAGTTAGTCGACTGATGTTAGCTCTGTCTGTTTCTGAGCAGTTATTTGGAAATCTGCTAGTACCCTGGACTTAGGAGCTTCTCATGACTCACTGACTGAGTCTCCACGACATCTTTCTGATTGTTTGACATAAAAACCGCCTCATGCTATTGTAAATTTATTATTGATGAAGCAGTACTGAGTGCTTGCACCCGTGACTCTCCTCGTCATAACGGGTTTATTCATAACTTTTGATAACCAGGTTGTTTTCGAGCATCGGGAACCAAGAATTAGTTTTCATGTGTGTTCAGATAGGACCTGATTTTCATTTGATGTTCTTTATTACAGTGTTTCATCAGAGAAAGCTGATCGTGGCGAACCACTTTTCGTTCAATCTGTCGCTTATAGTTGTGTGTTCATGAGTTTTCGTTAGGTCGTGCTAGCGAAATTCCAATGCAATGGAACCCTGCAATACTTTCTAATGTTTCAGATGATAGTGTTCCAGTGATCGGTGTGAACAATGCCATGTTACGGCCATTCTAATCAATAAGGATAGTGTGAATCGTCTAGTGAAGGTATCCATAGTAACACGTGAGAACCAGCTTCGCTGTATCGATAGGTAGTTTCTGTAATCGCGGTATCAACACTTGTAAGTAACTCATCCTTTCCGAATTAAAACTACTTCCTAAAAATATAGTTGATGCACATATAGCGGCTTGTTTTGCTTCTGTTTCGGTAGATATTTTTCAGGAAAATACGTTGCTGCCGGATGTATTATCGAATCATTATCAGTTCCATCAATTATTCTCAACACTCTGGTAAACTCAAACCACCAACATTGCTACATTCTTGAAAACCATTAGTTTCTTCTTCTTAGCAGACAGCTACATTCGGGATTTCTCGGTATAAGTCACATCAATCAAGCGCCTGTGCAAACGATACAGCTTTTTGATCAGAAAACAATCCAACAAGATTCAAATGCTCTAACACCCCTGTCTCTTCCGTAGTTTAATTTTCACGTGAGTACGACAATACACAAACTATATTTTGTACACTGCGCCAGCACTACCGGTTTGTTTTTGCAGCTTCGCGAGGAACGCTGGTCAAAAAAATAAATGTTTCTTTGGTGAAAGAGAGCTTTTTGTCTTCGGAAATCCATTTGACTTTAATGCAAGACAACCTCACTATTGCACAACTGTGAGACTGACGGTGCACTCATGCTTGATGTTTTAGTTCCATTACGCGTGTTCCCCTTATACCGAAGTAATACAAATCATCTCAAACAAAGTTTATCATGAAGTGACTCTAGTTTTAACCTTGTTACAAATGAAAAATTATCGTATAGTTATAAGCGATCACTCCTCGGACTGAAGTGTATTGTGTGCGCTGCTGGAAGTAAAAACCGAAAAAGGTCAAGACAATGTTGCAAGGAACAGTATTTTTTAGCCGTATAGAATGTTGTTCACACGCGGAATGTAATAGGATCTGGCTGACAAGTTACTGGTAGACGACAAAGTATGATTGTTTGAATCCGTAATCTCTTGACTAGTAAAACATCACCATTTATAATGTTTCGCTCTAGGTCCAAGGATAACTTGCAATCAGTATTAACAAAATGATTTTTATGGAGGTGGCCACGTTTTCATCTGAGTTTTACTAACAGCAAACTAAGCGTTAATCACCACCCGCATAAAACCGGATCAACTTAAACCAACTGAAACACTGGCTTTGCTTATAAAAAAGCTAAAGGCATAGTTTTCAATCACATTAAAACTCATTTACTATGCATATCCTTGCCCCAGAGAGTAACTGGACCACGGTCCTTGCATGTGCGTGGTTAGCTGGCTCCACACTACAACCTGGATTTTTCTATGCGATCACCCGATTGTTAAACTTGATATTTACTAGTTTTAACAAAGTCGAACTTCTCAAAGCCGAGCATGAAAAGATCGGTTAGAGAATTTTGTCAACACGTTCGCTGAACTCACTTATATTGAGAAACAACGTTAAGTTGCAATAAACTCCGCAGTAACTTTGACTATTCCCTAGTAGCAATATCTTTTGAATCCGGTTTTGTGGTGTCCTAGGTGGAACTAATACCAAAACAAATATGGAATTCCTAGGTCGAATTTTCCCACCAGTCCTCGTCAAACGGTGCATAAGTGTGGAACAGACTGAATTGAAATGTTCTCTCGCTATTAAAATACCAGTTTATAAATGAGTTAGTTGAATGGTTTTCATCTTCTTCACAGTATCTAGAGCTATGTGGCAGTAACATTCCTTATGTTACAGTGGTTTTGTTTCTGACTGAAAACCATCCACACTTGTTGGGAGTCTTCACACTTAGGTATGCCTTTCGGCTTGTCCACCTCGAAAAGAAGCTTGACTCAAATTTTGATCATGTTAGAGTCCATTATTAGGGTGTATCTTAGTCCGCACAGGAGCTTGCATTCCAGCCCTCATGATTGCTAGCTTAGCGGGTTTACCCCAAGGTCAGTAACCTTACACTAGGCGCAACCTAACACATCCAAATGTTCGACTGTATCCGTGTGTGAAAGGTGTCCTGGCGGCGAGAACACTTCAAGAGGAACCTAACAAGAGTCGCCCCGTTTAGTCCACTCGATAACATTGGGCCTAATTTTCCTCAGATAGGTTGCAGTAAGTGACTTCGTTTCAACATTCGTTCGGGGATTCAAGTTGCTGGTGAGCTCTGAAAGAGCGAAGCTCTAGTCTTCTGCTTTCTGTTGAAGGAGGCCGACGGGAAGGTCTATCTGACTGCGAAGGCTGCAGTAAAACACGTGTGTTGTTTACATTGAATTACGCTGAATCCTCAGGATTTCGTCCTGTGTTATCTCGAAGTCCTTCCAAAATTTTGAACAAGTGCTTGTGATTTCGTTTGTTTGTCTGCAAATTTTGTGTACGAACACTCCAAAAGAAGCAATTAATTTCACCTGAGGAATGGACGAAGGATGGTGCAGTCGAAAGGCGGAACCAATTTAGTAATTTCCTGACAATCTGATCACTCAACTTATTACCGCGAAATTTAATTTCGCTTGGCGCTATCTTTCTGGAACTTAATGTGAAGTTCACTAAACGTCCGTAGAAATTCAATTTGCACTCAGCTTACCTCACTTGTTCATGTTTCACCAATCATCGAAATATACAATCAAATTATAGAAATCACACGCAGCTTGAATAAGGTCAATATGTGGGAGTGGCTTAGTAAATTGATAAATGAACGGCATATTTCATAAATGGATAGGTCGCCCAAGGTAGATGGAGTAGTTTTAATAGACATTCAAACCTAACTCTTCAACGGTTAATCAAAAGACGTGAAGTGGAATAAAGTGATGCCACGTTTGATGATAATGAACGATGAATCATTGATACTCGTCAGTATTCAAGCAGAGGACGGGTTTGGGTGCTAAATTAACCGAAGAAGAATCACAAGAAGGAGTATTGGAGTGCGTTTGTGTTGGAAATGGTGTTCTTCATACAGGAACTTGGCATTGGCAACCCTGGCGTCCCTGTATCAACTCTATGTTTAAGTGATTTTGCTTGTTGTCGTTGAAAGATACACCGGAGTTATATTCGCCGATGTACACTCCTTGTGCCATCCGCGTTCTTGTTTCGCAGTATTGGATTTAGCACGCCACAAATATTGTGTCATATTGAACCAAAAGCTTCTCTTGTTTATACAGAACGGATATAACTAATTCACAATTTAGATGAAAGCCGATTTTCAGATATCAACTTATCAGAACATTATTGATAGGTCCGAATCAGACACCACCGGTGAATATGCAACAACACTGGGGCACTAGAAGGGGAATCAGCTGGACGCATATCGCGGTGGACTTACCGAACTTAAAAGAAGTGCTATGTAGCAAAAATTAGCGGTGGAAAAACGTGCAAATGGAGTCAGTTTATGAACTCTTCGATGAAAGCAATGATTACCAAACGGTTTCCATTGAAACGGGTCTCATTTACGCTTTGTCTTTTACATGCCAGGCTGCAAGTAAAGGGTGCAAGCCAACAAAAATGTAGACGCGTAAATCCTCCCATTTAATTCCTAACGTTGTGTCGTTGCAGAATGACGAAGACGGCTGGATTTATAGAACAGGTTGGGAACCAGTTTGGTTGGAGGACAGAATCACTTGAGCTCTCAACAGATGACCGTGGGTTATTCGAAACAACACTAAGTAACTATTGCCATCTGAAGTGAAGTTTCGGTCGTGGGTCATGAAGCGAATTTGATAAGTCACATAGTGTGTCTGCTATCAAGGTGACTAGTAACCTGGGCTCACCTATCAAACAAAGTTGGTTGACCGATTGCATGTGAACTCAACGGCTTAATGGTCACATCGGTTGTCTTATGAAAGCGCGACCTGTGTTCCTGCCCAGACCCTGACAAGGGTACACATTACATTTGAACTTTCAGTTGAGCAAACCCTAGTTTGGGGCCTTTCAAAATGGGCTTGGTCCATGTGAATTCGAATACTGTAAGTTGTACGCTAAGCGTACCTTAATTCAGCGAGCCTTCGACTCAGGGGTCCATGTGTTTATTGAGGAAAAAATACAGTTATTTTTGTTTGCAGACTGGGAGGAGACGGTGCTATTACTATCAATAATAGGAAGGATCATCTTGAGAGGGTGAGTATAATTTTTGCAGACCAAAGCTGGTTCTGGAGATTTATCTAAGGGAACAGAAGTGATAATTTTAAATGACAGATCACTTGGTTCATTGTATCAATGAAGGGTAAACCGTTGACATTCACTGGGATTCGTGAATGACTGCAACCACAGAGCTCTGTGATATTTCGCTAACTTGCCTTATCACAGATCAGTCTAGTCAGTAGTACGCTGAATACTTGATGTGACGAATTTAGGTTATAAATGAGTGAGGAAGGGGCCGGTTGAATTGACTAAATCCGTTCGAGGAACTGCTGTTTATATGAGTATAAGCAATACTAATGAATTCACTGAATACGTACAGTATACTAGTATGAATCAACAAAATTTGCCCTTGTTAAACGCAATTTGCTGTTTACCAACTTGCCATTGTCAAATATCAATAAGCATATGTGTGAATCTGAGGCCAGATTCACTATCTGCTTAATGTCACTCAGACGAAACCATCTTTTGCAGTGAGGTTACTTCAGTGTACAGTTGCCAAAAAAGACGTGTTGCGCCGAGAAAACAGCAATACTGATTGATGAAATCATTATCACCGATACGTGTGGGATATGTTATTACCAGTAACTTTGATATTATTGAGTGCCTAGCATCCTACACGTTGGATTGTGCCCATCAGTCTACTGAACTTTCACTTACGGAAGAGTACGAAGGTCAAAACTCTTTTATTTTAGGTAAGCTTTTACGAAGAAATAGACGATACCGTTCTGTTTGCCAAAAGACTTCTTACTGAGGGCATTTGACAAACGTCCTCAGCTTGTGTTTTAAAACAGAAGGGGAAACCCTTCCATCACGTGGACATAAAAGTTTTTGTCTCTGTTCTCATTATCCTGGTCGGCACGTCTGAAATATTTCCTCAGGATGTCACAGAAAGTTTTATTCGAACTTCTATTTGATCCGACGATATCATATAGAACGTTCAATATGAAACTGCCCGAAGAAGTGTCCGCAGATATTTACGTCAAAACAACTAGGCATTTTTGAGTTTAGCTGATACAATTCAATGTAGACCATTGTTACCATGATCAGCGGGGTATCACCAGTTCGGCAGTCTGAATTGCCAAATCACATTGCATAATCACGTATTTGCTTAGTCACTAGATAAGGGCTTTACTTCGGAGTACAAAGTTTAGTTAAAAGAAGAATTAGTATGTTGAATGTACAGCGAACTCCACGTGGCGTTACAACACAAAAGTTGAGTGTCGTGATAATTAGTACCACTTTAAAGCAGGACGGGGGCTTCATATACTGTGGCCCACAAACTACTAAAATCACTACTCTTGTCACCACGTTTTTGTTTGCATGTTATATTATACTAGATTATGATCGAATGTAGTTCTGTTTTTCAGATTTGAATGAACCTGAAGAAGTGGTGCGCTTCGGAAATTACAGCAGAAAAAAAACAGATTTGCAGATTTTCTGATTTAGCTGTTTCCAGTCAACGACCGACAACTCTTCAAAACAGAACCCAGTGGATTAAACGGGTTCTTCCAATACGATTTCAACATATCCGAAGTTTCTCTAACAGTTTCTGGTGTTTGAACCACAGCCTTATGCGGTAAACATTTCCTGGTTTTGTTACAAAAGTATGCAACAGATTTCTTTTTAACACAACGAATTAGACTGAATTGATAAAGCTTGGTGTCATCCAACAGAATATGCACACCCACCAAACAGAACACTTTACAGCGAACAAGTGTAAAAGTTTGCGTCCATAAGATGTGCTTTTTATTTGAAACCGTTGAATAGGACGTTTACATTCCGGTAGCTATTGACGCTCTTGCCACATGTTTAAACCGAACAGTCCTCAAAAATTTCGAACTTCTGAATCAGTTGTTTAACCTCCTCGGTTAATAACAGAATTGGGCTTAATGGGAAGTGAAAAGAAAAATATATAAATAAGATGCAAGTCTGTGTTTGAATTGTATTGCTTTTCAGCTTCACTCACTGTATTCTGGTAGCAATAAAAAACCCATTACATAATTTACTTTTTTGAGTCAGCGTCGTAAAGTCGTGATGACCTGCAAAGTGGGTAACTAATTTAGTTGGTTAATGAATGTAAAATTCGCGTGTTTATCGTGGGCAGGAAGCATATGATGCAACATTTTTTTGACTTACCCGTGTAGTTAAAATTTGACTAAACAAGTCAGACTAGAATAATCCCCTGTTGGGAAGTATGGTCGGAAAATTCAGTTAGCATTGAGTTTGGGCTGGTAAGGAATAGATGTCCATGCTTGAATCAGGAGTTCAGATGAAATCCCGCGACTGGATTATCTCCTACGTTAGAAGTGTATTCTGTGCTTTTCAAGCCCCATTTCTGACTTTTGGTTCTCGATTTACATAAGCCTTTTTCTGAGCATTGTGAATAAATTTTAATGTATATGCGTGCGTAGGCTTTTTGTGTTGCGTTGCCTAGGGATAGAAGTGTTTGGCCAATCACCTTTCTATGGCCATGTATCGTAGGCTCACAACCATAGTGAAGTAACTACGCACGCACACGAGCTTCACGCTTGACGGGTCAATGCAGACAAACGTGCACACCACATAGATTCTTGACATGATGATAGATCACGCGGCCAAATGCGAACATACACACATACACACTAGACACATGAATATAAGAGTTATGTGGTAGATGTAAGCAAGTAGAATAACAAAGCAAGATGGCTTATGCTCGTTTCCGTTTTTAATAAAAGGTAGCCAATACGGAAAATACATTTGACTTGGGACAGAGGTTTTGTATACAGAATGGCAAACCTCGTGACACATTTTTCAGGAGTATGCATTTCACTTCTCAAATTCGCCAAACTAACTGCAAGAAAAACACAGGAAAATTAGAAATGCATTTGACATCCCGAAGCTTAGGGCAAAGGCTGATGACCGAGACTATACGTGAAATAATTCATTCCGTTTGTGATTCGTCTGAGACCATGTAAAAAATTTGTGTATGCAGTCATATTTAGTTACCTTACTTGAAATTTAAGGCCAGTCATCACTAACAATGGTACCGCAGTTCAAGGTAGTGTCAGCTTGCTCGCAGTTAGTTCACCTTTGGTTCAACCAAATGTTTGTAAAATCTCAGTCATCTCTCCCTTTCATCCTTTTTGATTAATTTTTGGTGGAAATATTCCTTCATTTCGTTCCGAATGACAACAGCACCTTTGACGATGTCATGTGATTTGGCTGATGGAAGTATGTAAGCGTACGAACTACTCATTGCATCAACAGCAGTCCAGAGGCGTAAATTGTGTGCTGAACACCACCCTAGAAAGTCAAACGTTGTGCTCTGAATTCATCCATTTTTAATTTGACTAGTGCCTACAATTATAAACCATCCCTAGGTTCGCTTTATCTGTTCGCGTTTTGAAGGCGGAATATAGCGGGTTGAAAACGAATAAGAGTTTGGAAAATTGAAAGGTAATTCTCCGGAAGCACAAGCTAGACAGACGAAATGTTTTCACTGAAATGATTAGATTGCGAAGTGAAAACAGAAACCAGACAGATTGAATTTTAGAAGGCCATACTAAGCTGATTAATTAGAAGTGGAACGTAAAACCTGTATGTAGTTGGTCGGTCATACAATTGAGTCAACTTTTCTTCTAAGGCCGATTTAAAAATGACGCCTCTGTATTGAAGATAATTTTGTTTGACTACTGAAGAGTAGTAGCAGACGTGGTTCTCAAAATATGATAAAGAACGTTAGAGATTGTTGTACACTTGAACTGAAGAGAGGTCACTTTTGTAGGCTCGTTGACCACAGTGAACAGAACAGTCAACTTCTTTCCGTCGGAACTAACGAAAAAACCTGATCATTACTATCAGTCAAATTTGCGCTGAGCTTTTACACCGGTTATTCAGTTTGTCTCCCACTGATTTTATATATTGAAGTATACAAACTTACTAAATTAAAAACGTGGCTAATAACTAGGGATATGTGAATATTTTTTTATGAAATGGTCTGCTGAATTAATTTGAAAGTGTGTTTCATATGGTCAACAAAGTAGAAGAACAAATGGATGAAACGGTACACAATTCCAACTGTAGTCCAGTTGATTTCGGTCCTGTAAGAGAAGATGATTCAATTAATCGCATACATTCTATAGCGCAATTTGTGCAGAAAATATCGAGATCATAATGAACATATGCCTTAAACAGAATCTTTGTGTGATTGCCATTCAACAGTTGATAAACAAAAAGCTTCCTGTCGCAAGGCAACTGTTGCTAGACATGGGTTACGCCGTGATATGAAGCATTTTTTGCAAAACAGTAAAAAAATGTTAAACGGTGGTTAATATTCTGTTTTCTCTCCAGTATCAAAAACAGTATCAAAACCAAACATAAACGCTTCTGGTTCGATGAGAAAAATAGTGATGTAGGTGCAAAACATATTGCGCAACTTCACGGAGCTTAAGACTAGCCGATTTTTTAAGAATAATTATGGTTTAACGATTAAAATGAAGTCAGCCTCGTTGAAAAGTGGGTAACGCAGTTTTCCACGTCGTTGTTTAGTAAAAACACGGACTTGATATTTTTGGGTTAGAGTGGGTTTGGCTGTTAAGAAGGCTGGTCGCTTGTGTGTGCCTGAGATAAGTGGTCGATATCACACAGCCAAATTTTAAGTCTATTCTGGTGAATTCTTTTTCACCCGTTTGACGCAGTGACAAAACGTTTGGATGGTAGACAGATAACCTATGTGTCCACAGATACACATCTTTCTAATCACTGGCAAGGATCCCTTTACCAAAAGAGACAAGTATTTCGTACTTACTTGCGTGACACTGCGGTTTCGCGCAAACCTGTGATAGTGACATGAACTAATATCGGTCGATTATTCGCCCTTAGCGCCCGTTGACGGTAGCCTACGTGCTACTTCAGGCAAACCGATTTCAACTACATGACAGAAGTTGTTAATTGAATAGACCATCCGTTTTAGCACGCAACTAAATGGCCGATTCTCAGGAGTTTGAAAGTAACGTGAACTATTTTTTATTTTCAATTCAGATGGTTTTCTCCGCAGAAGTTTGCTGCCTGCCACATCCGACAGTTCACCGCATCCGATATACATCATACTGGAAGGTGATTTCGAGGTATTTGATTACGTTGCTTAGACGGTAAAGTTGGCAGAAAAGTTCACGGAGAGAGAGCGATTGATGTGCTTAGGACTAACTGATGTACGTCTTGGTGTGTGGGTTAGGGCGTGTGAATATTCGTCGGCTAAGGTGAATCAGTGTTCAACCCGAATTGGAGTCGAGTTTCAGGCCAGTTTTTCCTATGATGAAAAGCTAACATATACCGGCCTGAAAAAGGCGGTTATTTTTCGTCTTATAATATGTAGTACTAGCTTTCTTGTCCACTGGATGCATTACATAATTGTTTTGTCTGCTATTTTTAGTTGGTGACGTCAAACACTTCTGGTACCCGACGAGTGCATTTTAGAATTTGGATAGTGACGGCGTGCTTTGTGTGATCACTGGGTTAGTCATAATGAGATTTGTGTACGATCAACGTCTAAACTCATGTACTTGTGGGATGCTAGTGGCATTTCAATAGTGTTTTTGAAAAACCTTAAAGTTGAATTTATTATTGATAAACAACGTTCCGGCCAAGTTGTAATACTCAAGTTGTAATACCCATTTCCTGGCTTACTACATTGAATAATAACGGTTTGTCCAAACGTCAATTTACGGCAGCTTAAAATCTATTTTTTTTGGCAGACTGTGTTCATATTACAGTTTCTAAAGAGAAGAACTTCAAACTCTTCGTTACTATACATTAACACGACATTTTCGAAGTTCACCTTTCAAAAGAGAATCTGATGTTATTATCAAGTTGACCATCACTCACATTTTGATCGCAGCGTTCGCAT